>OX336366.1:12568861-12771861 GCA_946902895.1 Fragum fragum
CAAAAGATTAAGAATTTCATTAACTAAAAAAATGTTGTCTGCAACCTGTATGAAATTTGATGAGTCAGAAATATTAGTGTCTCGCAAATAGGGGGGAAAAAAATGTTTGACTATTGCATGAAAAGAAGAATTGCTATTTATAGCTTTTCTTTCCCACTCTTACAGTCTTTTCAATGGTGTTTTCTCACAGGATTATGAAAAACTCAGAATCATGTGGCACAATTTTTTAATTTTTATGAAGTTTAATGCACCGTTATACAATCTTTCAATTATATCACATTATTAATTGTCATACTAAACCCTGAATATTCCTGTTTTGACAGGAGCTATAGACAAAGATCAGCCTGCACATATGTGCAGTCTGATCTTAGTCTTCACCACCTGCTTGTCTCTTTTAACCCTTTCCCACAAAGAGACGCTTTTGGATGCCCCCTCAAGAAAAACAATTGAGAAAGCAATGTGTAAAATGAAGAAATTGCTTGTTACAAGCAATTTCCTCATTTTTCACAATATTTTCTACCCAGAAAGTTGATAGAATCTAAAATTTAAACTTTAAGTTGTCGTCTGCAACTCCTTTCAGTTTGGACCAGTCTAAACTTCTGCTGTCTAGTAAAGGGTTAAGATAGAATTGTTTATAAAATCAGTTTTCAAATGAAATGTTAACCTGTAGATAATACTTCCAGTGATTTCAGTCCTTTGATTTTAGTGCAATTTTAAACAGGGTTTTATTCAGCATGACAAGGGTTAAAATTCACTTATGTTCTTCCTGGGTATCACCAGTTCTAGACTGGGGCTCAGAAATGTCTTGTCCAGTGCTGGGATTCGAACCCGCAACCCTTGGCTTCTTTCAGAGTACATTGTTACTTAGTTAGCTACCTAAACAACTGATCTCCAGGCATAACATTAGATTTAACCCATTGCCTCACAATGACACCTTTTTTACCCACTCACAAAAATAATTGGAAGACATTATGTAAAATGAACAAAGTTGAAAAAACAAAGAAAGTTGAAAAAAATCTAAAATTTTATTTACTATAAATTGTCATCTGCAATTTCTTTCGATTTAGACCAGTTTAAAATTTGTTGTTTGGTAATGGGTTAATTAAGTTTTATAAAGAATGAATAAGAAGATGTTGCACAAAATTACCAACCATTTAATTTTGTTTTATTTCTGAGGCATCTGCACATTAAATTTGCTACAAATTCTCTAAAGTTTGAAGAGAAGATACCCATTATAATTGGATTGATAACTCCATTTAGTTTATATGATTCTCTCACAGCTTTCTTCTTCATGTTACTTAGGTTCTCTTCAGTGCTGTGGTGACTTGACATTAGCAGGATCACAATGAAATATGGAACAAAACTTAAAATAGATGTTATTGCAATCACAATGACCATGATTGTTAATTTCCTCTCAACAGTAGTCAATTTATCTTGAGGGTATTTTCTAGTAGGATCTGCTAGTGCTTTGTTCTCATGTTTCACACTAGTTTTGTTAGATATTTGATCCGTTCTAGAATGTTTGACTTCTGGTTTATCTTCTTGACATGTCTTTGTAAGTGTATTGTTAGAATAGCGAGAATCTTTTTGAATTCCAAGCTCTGCATCATTTGATACTTCACCTCTGTTCGAAAACTTTTGGTCTGCCACTATGGCTGTATTATCTTTAAAGTTATCCTGCTCTGTATGTCCAGCTTTCTCATTGTATGTGCATTGTTCCTGCTTAACTGGTTTAGCTTCTGATTCTTCTTTGCTTTCACTTGATATGTTTTCCCTTTCCTCTGATTTTGCCAGGTCAACAAAAGTAGAGAAATCAGCTTTCATTTTGTAGATTTTACAAATAATAAGACTGTAACAAACAATGATTCCAACAAATAGAGTTATATACACAATCATTGTTAAAATATTAGACCCTTTGATTATCGTTTTTAAATTATCATCATGACTATGAACACACACATATCCTGTAACAGTAGAGTTGTCATTCATGAGAATATGTTCAGGTACGATATCAGCAAAGATAGCTTCTCTACAACAAAACACAAGTGTCACTAATGTTACTACAACTACTGTAACCTTTGCTCTGAACTTTGAAATCTGCCAAGAGAAAGGATGACAAATTTTCCTGTGCCTCTCTATAGCTATCACCAACATTAGGCTGACAGAGTTAACAATAACCCAATTATTTACGACATATACTATTTTACAGCCAACAACATTAGTGAACTTGAATTGTTCTATATGTACATACATCTCATCAAAGAAAATAAGGTTTGTCATCATATCATTGAATGCAAGTACAGCTATAAGAAAGTTTGTGACTGTTCTCTTATCTACAAATGTGTAGAATATAAAAGCAACAGCATTTCCGGCCAATCCAAGACACAGCATAATACCAACAGCAACCAGTAGCGGAACATTGTCCTCTGATTCCCTTTTATTTAGTTCCTCAAGTCGTGGATCAAACTCCATGTTTTTTGTTTTGGATAGTATGAAACACACTGAAAATGTAATTGTTTATCCTATTCCAACTCAGTGACACTTTTAGACGCACCCAAGGTAAAAATATTTGGAAAACATTGTGGGAAATGAAGAAATTGCTTGAACTAAGCAATTTCTTCATTTCCCACAATGTTTTCTACCCAGAAAGTTGAAAAATTCCAAAATTTCATACACTTTTTACTGTCGTCTGCAACTTCTTTGAATTTGAGCCAGTCTAAAATTTTGCTGTTTGGTAATGGGTTAAAAAAAAAAGAATAATTTGAGTACTATGACATTGAAATAAGTTTCTCAAATGGTTCAGACTTTCAAAAGAATTTAACTTCCCTCAATAATTCTATCCGGTTAATTGTCCTCATAATTCTATCTGGTTAATCGCTACAAACATCATTAATTTGGTTTAATCTAATGTTTACCTTCTTATTGGTGTTTCAATCAATTTGTCTGCACTTATGTGCAGGCTAATCTTTGTCTATACCTCCTGCCAAAACAGTAATATTTAAGGTTCAGCATGACAAGGGTTAGAAAAAAGGTCCTTTTAAAGCCTTGGAAAAATTTAATACATTCCCAAGTAATTCCCTATTTTTACAGCCCTTGAGAAAAAAGCTTTGAAAATGAAGAAATTGCTTGTTACAAGCAATTTCCTCCTTATCCTCAATGTTTTCTACCCTAAAGACAAAGAGTTCGAAAATTTCATTGTCTATGAATTGTAGACTGACACTTCTTTAAATTTGGACCAGTCTTAAATTTTGTCAATTGTTAATATGTTAACAAAACAGATAACCTGCTAAATAAAGAAAAGATTTGACCCTGGTCTCAGAAAAAAAATTTGGACTGGTCCTTATTGATAGAAGTGGTAGACGACAAATTTTATTTATTAAATTTAAAGAAGTTTTGTGCTTCAAATAAGAAAATAGTAGGAAATGAAGAAATTGTTTTCCTAAGTTTTTTCATAGAGGTCATGAGGCAAATATCCTTCCTGACATCAGTCTCCCGCCAATGGGTTGATGATCGTAAGCCTAAGTTTGGATGAGCAGTTTGAGGCTCGGATAGGATGTAGTGGTAGTACTGTTGTAAGAAATACCAGGAATCCATGGTTAAGTACTCCAACCACCACAATATGACTGAAATACTGTTAAAAGTGGCATTAAACCCCATTCAATCAATCTTAGGTACCATGAAAAAGAGAAGATTCAGACGACACTTTTATGCTGATGGAATTTACGAATTCTTTATTAGTTTCTAGGGTAGAAACTATTTGTACAATTAATCCATTACCACACAATGACACATTTGGACGCCCCATAAGAAAAATAATAGGGAAAACATTGTGTAAAATGAACAAATTCCTTGTCACAAGCAATTTCTCCATTTTACACAATGTTTACTACCTAGAAAAATGGACAAATCTAAAACAACTCATTTTAATATTGACCAGTCTAAAGTTTTGCCAACTGGTAATGGGTTTAGAAATTGCTTGTGTCAAGCAATTTCTCCATTGTCTAAAATGTTTTTCGAAGCATTTTTTTTGAGAAACAGAATTGTGTGGGAATTGGTTAAATCTTAATGAGATGACTAAATCAAAAAAGAAATATTACTTACCATTGGATCAGTTTCAATCCAGAAGCAAATATTTGTGAACTTCCTCATTCGAAATACCACACTCAAAATCCCCAATGGAGCATGAAGGAATGTTCATGTATTCAGGGCCATGCCCAGTTTTGGGAAAAAAATCAGGAAGTATAAAATCATAATAATGCTTCACTGAATCAAACAGAGGCTATTTTTAGAGACACACTCTCTTACTGTAGAGCAATATCAATAACATACATGTATATATTTTTAGTCAAAATTAAATTCCGTTTCATAAATTGATTAACCCATTCCCACACAACCCCTCCTTTTAATGCCCCTCAAGAAGATGACTCTGGAAAACATTGTGGAAAATGAAGAAATCTGCTTTTATCAAGCAATTTCTTCATTTTCCACAATGTTTTCTATCCAAAAAGACGGAAAAAATTAGAATTCCATCAACTTGAAATTGTGGTCTGCAACTTCTTTGAATTTGGACCAGTCTAAGATTTAGTTGTGCAGTAATGGGTTAAGAGAGATATCAAGGATATATTTCTGCATCTTATTTCACAAAGCATTGTAGGAAAAGGATTATTTGCTTTTAATAGGATATTCCATCCTTTTAACCTTTTTCCCCTTTTTTGGAAATTTCAGACTGGTCCAAATTGAAAGAGGTTGAAGACGACAAAGAAAATGAAAGCATCCGATATGGTAGAAAATAAAGAGGAAAAAAGGAGAAGTTACTTGTTACAAGCAATTTCTTCTTTTTCCACAATGTTTTCTCAAGTATAAAACCACAGTGATGTAAAATCCAGGGTTTGTACAGTAAAGGGTTAATACCATGATTTGTCTGTGATACTATGCATGTTGCTTTTAACCCATGATTGTTGAGAAAAAAGTAAGAGTAATGCAATATGCAATTTATGCTTTTTAGCCCACCTGGGCCCGTATTCACCAACGCATTCTAAATTGATTTAGCCGACTAAATCCAAAGAATAGACTAAATTGAATTTAGTACGTATTCACCAACCTATTCTTTACTTTAGAATGAACTAAATTTAGGGAAAATTCTTCATTATTCCAAGTCTAATACCTACCGTACTAAATGCGCATTATTAATGTAAAAAATGGCACCCGTTCGCTACATTATAGTCCTCAAACATTTTTGTGGACAGAATAATGTAAAATAACACGAAAAGAGGAAAATTATTTCCCTTTGGATAAAATAAAGGTTGTCGGTCGCATCTGACATTTATGACGTCACTGATATTTCTGACGTAATATAAGATAGTGTTTACATTGGTGACAGAAAGTTCACTCTTGCAGCTCTTCTCATAGTAATATTTACCGATGATTTCAAAATGGATTTAAATTCAAAGTGAAAAGAGTGCTAAACGAGGAAAGTCTTCGCCGCGCTTTCAGATTTTCAGGTGTTCTTCAATGAACTCGGAACCAAAAATGACAGGATGGGAGTTCGAAGAAAAAGGCAGATTGTCATTTCATCTCAAGCAGTGGAAAACTTGGTGCATTTTCAATCAAGATTCTTTTGCTTGGGTGCTGATACTTTCTGCAATGCAATACGGATTTTAGTCAAGTTACAATCAACATCCTCAAAAATATCTATATTGTCTGGAATATTTGGAAGAGTTCGGCAGAAAATTGAGGTGGGTCATGTTGAATTTTGGGTTAAAGTTTTGTTGTTCTTGTTGTTTTTGGTCTTTTTTTCGACTCAAAATAATACAATTATCGGAATTAGTGCTAGTATTGCACAGCCGCTGCTTGTTTTTCCATCCCTGTCTTCCATTCGAACCGCTGGACCGCGGCAGGATTATGATTGATGATAATAAAAATAATTAAAAGCTACCAAAGTGTTTCTACGTATTCATAGTCAAATATAAATAATCAACAAACTTAGAGATGCTATTTCATTTTTTCATTTCATTTTTAATGACTGTAGTGTAACCCTTTCGTTTTACCGATTGACTAATCTTCCCCCCCCCCCTTCCGGCCACAGCGATCGATATAGGAATTTGATCAAAGATAATAAACCGTCCTAATTATTCGATTTCGATCCATTTTTGTGTAAAAGACTAAAGATTTTACAATATATATTTTTTAATTTGGATATATGATGGTTTTAAGGGTTAAAAGCTGGCTACTATTTTGAAATGCGTTTTTAAGAAGTCGGGAAACCAGTGCAGGTGCGCGGTCACTTATGCAATATACAAACCGTTCTAATTGAAGACTGTTCTAAATTGTGTTGGTGAATACGAACTTTAGTCTATTCTTGGATAGTATGAACCTTACTATTTAGCCTATACCCAATTCTAAAATTTAGAAAAGTTTGGTGAATACGGGCCCTGGTCTCCATTCATCACAAAATTTTAGCACTATTTCTTATCGAAGAAAACCTGGGGAATGCTATAACCTACTGTTCTCAGTTAATTTTTAGCTCACCTGAGCACAACGTGGCAGGGCGGGGCAGTTTTTTTACTTTGAAATTTTTAAACATCTCCTCAGTAACAATTGGGCCAATTTCAACTAAACTTAAATGAATATTCCTTGGGTGACTCTTTTCAAAAGATGTTGGTAAAATTTTGAATCATCTTACATTAGTCAGGTGAGCGATTTTAGGGCCATTCTGGCCCTCTTGTTTTTAATATCTCTACTATGACGGAAGTTGTTGACTTGAAACTTGGAATACGTCTTCATTTATTTAAAGGGAAACTTATTCTTTCAAAATGGAAAAGTGAATACATGTACAAGATGTAATTTTAATTGACTTTGACAAGCTATACCCCTTGCTTGACTGACAAACTTAGCCCCTTGCTTGACTTTGACAAGAATTACCCCTTGCTTGACTTAGAATTTGATCAGACATCCATAGCCTCTGGCATTCATTTATTCTTTGTTTAAGATTGTCTCAGTCTTTTATTTTTGCTTGTCTTCTGTTGCCAGTTTGAAAATTATTCAAATTAAAAGGACTTGCAGGCAATTATTTCAGCTTGATGCAATTTTAATTTTATGTCTTTCAGGCTAGAAAACATTATAGGCGATGAAGAAATTGCTTGTTATAAGCAATTTCTTCATTATCCAATTGTTTTACTTTCATCTTTTCTTGAGGGGTTTAACCCATTCCAGCTCAATACCTCCTTTTTACGCCCCTCAACAAAAAAGCTTTGGAAAACATTGTGGAAAATGAAGAAATTGCTTGGATCAAGCAATTTCTTCATTATCCACAATTTTTTCTATCCTAAGAGACGAAAAAATTCAAAATTCCATCAACTTGAAATTGTCGTATGCAGCTCCTTTCAATTTGGACTGGTCCAAAATTCTATTGAGTTGGAATGGTTTAAATAAATGGGAATCAGTTAATAGGTTGGTGAATGTCAAGCAGGAAGTGAATTTTAAGGTGTGCACTACAAATTGAAAAGAAAATCCCCTTTTAACCCTTTCCTGTTTTTTGAAATTTTAGACTTGTCCAAATTGAAAGAGGTTGCAGACAACATTGAAAATTGGATCTAATTTGAAATGAAACTATCCTATAGGGAAAAAAATATTGAGGAAAAAGAAGAAATTGCTTGTCACAAGCAATTTCTTCTTTTTCCACAATATTTTCTCAAGTATAAAATCATAGCAACCTAAAATCCCGGGTTTGAACAGGAAAGGGTTAATTATTATGATTCATCCTGGGTTTTATTTTTTAAGCATTAACCCATTACCACACAATGATGCTTAGTTTGAAGCTCACTAGCAATTTGGTCATGGAAATTTTTGAGAAAAATGAGAAATTGCTTGTTACAGGCAATTCCTTCTGTACTCACAATATTTTCTACCCTATTTGTTACTTTTTCCCAAATTATAGCACAACTTGAAATGTCATTGCAACTTTTTTCAATTATGACCAGTCTTGAATTTTATTGTTGGGTAATGTGTTAATTTTATCTTTCACATTAACCCATTTCCACACAATCCCTCCTTTTTATGCCCCCAAGAAAAAATCTTTGGAAAACATTGTGGAAAATGAAGAAATTGCTTGTATGTTTTCTATCCAAAAAAAATGAAATTCTATCAACTTGAAATTGTCGTCTGCTGCTTTTTCCAATTTGGACCAGGCTAAAATTTTGTAGTGTTGGGTTGATGACTGAACGTGATAAATTATTTTTGAGGTCTCAACTACATGAAAATCTTTTCAAATCAAAAACTAATATCAGCTTTTGTTCTTCTGTTAGTGTTATGAAGAATTTGAAAATTTTCCTAGTTTTTAGCTCCTGTCATGGCATTTTGTCCATTGTGTGTCTGTCCATCCATAAACTTTTATTTAAAAATCTTCTCCTCAGAAAGTACTGAACAGAATTCAACCAAATTTCACACAAATGATCCTTTGGTGACCCTCTATCAGATTCCTTCAAAGAATTTTGATCCGATTATAAACATGGCTATTTTCATAATGCTGAACCAAATCCTTGCTGAGAATTGCATTAAAATCAAAGGGCTAAAAGCACTGAAAAGCCTAAATTGTGGATATTTTTTCTTTTGATAATTGATTATAATTATACGAACATCTCTAGTTTAAAATGTCAAACAGGTGGTGTAGACTGAAATCAGACTGCATATATGTGCAGGCTGATCTTAGTCTATACCTCCTGCCAAAACAGGAATATTTCTGATTTTTAGTAGATTTAATAAATAGAAAACAATTCAACCCTTGTTCTGCTGAATATTTATCCTTTTTGTGCCCCGGCATAGATAAATTGGGGGCATATTGTTTTACCGGTGTCTCTCTGTCTGTCTGTCTGCAAAACTTAACCTGCCAAATAAACATTTTCCTATAACTTCAACCCTGATTAAGTTACAATGCTATTATTTGGTATGTAGATAGGTCTCAACAAGGCACAACTGGGGTCATTTCATCAAGGTCAAGGTCAAAATTTTTAACCCTTTTCCCTAAAACGTTACTCAAAAACTTAACCTGCCAACTAAACATTTTCCTATAACTTCATCCCTTATTAAGTTACAATGCTTATATTTGGTATGTAGATAGGTCCCAACAAGGCGCAACTGGGGAAGGTCATTTCATCAAGGTCAAGGTCAAAATTTTAACCCTTTTCCCTAAAACAAAGAAAAAAACAACAATAAAAATCACCCTTTTCTAAAGAATTCCTGTTTAGGGAGCATGGTGTTTCACAAACACATCTTGTTTTCACTAATATTTATAACATTGACATGAATAGATCTATTTCTAAATGTGTTCAAAGATTTTTCTCAATACAACAAGAACAAGCAGGTAGTGTAGGCTAAGATCCGACTGCACATCGGTGCAGACTGATCTTTGTCTATACACATGCCAAAGTTATTGTCAAAGGAGGAATATTTCAGGATCAGCATGACAAGGGTTGAATACACGAAACAAGTCTTGCTTCTAAATGTTTTTGCTATAATGTCCCTTTTGGTTCATGGCTTATAGCTTTTCTTCTTCATGAAGCAGGCACAAATCAATCCCTTGATGAACTCTCTGAAGTTGGCACTGAAAACACACATAATGTAGGGGTTGATAACTCCATTCAACTTGTAGGACTCCCTAAAAACTTTCTTCTTCATGTTACTGAGCTGGTTCTCTGTACTGTAATGACTGGGAACCAATAGAACAACTAGAAAGTAAGGGACAAAGCTAAGGATAGATGCTACAGCAACAATGATGATCATTTTGGTGATTTTCTTCTCTACTTCAGCTAGTTTGTTTGGTTGGTCTTTCTTTTGCTTGGTTATAATAGCTTCTTGTTGACTCTTAGCATAGGAGTCAGTAGGCTTAACTTTAATGCCGTGTTTTTTGTCAGACTGTGGGTGTTCTGGATCACTATCTTCATTTGCATCACTAATGCCTTGTACCTTAACACTATCTTTTGCAATGAGACTGTCTTTGTTACTTGATTGGCTAGCATTTGTAGATACTGTAGCATTACTGCTGCTGTTAGTTGTTTCATGCATTTCAATATTCACTTCTTGTGTCTTATTTTGTGATTGCTTTTTGCCCTTTGTAGCTTTATTGACTTGTAAAATTCTGCAGATGATCAAACTGTAACATGTGATGACACTGGTAAACAGTGACAAGTATAATACCATTGTAACATAGTTAGAGCCCTTGATGTAAGGCTTTAAGTGCTTGTCATGACTATGAACACAGACATATCCCATTACTGTTGAATTGTCATTCATCAAAATGTGTTCAGGTACGATCTCGGCAAATATGGCCTCCCTAGAACATAGAATGAGTGTGATAATTGTGACACATGCAGGAACAACTCTGGCACTTATCTTTGTGAACTGCCAGGAGAAAGGATGACAGATCTTTCTGTACCGTTCAACAGCGAATACGAGCATCAGGCTTACAGAGTTCAGCAACACCCAGTTGTTGACCACATAGAGCATTTTACAGCCAGTCAAGTTGGTGAATTTAAATGGTTCAAAATTGAAGAACATTTCGTCATAAAACACAAGATTGACAATCAAATCATTGAAAGCGAGAACTGCAATTAAGAAGTTAGTGACAGTTTTTCTTTCCTTGAACCCATAGAAAATAAAGGCCGCAATATTTCCAAAGACACCAAGTGTGATGATTATGATGACGACAACTGCTAGTGGAATATTATCTCTGGCATCTCGTGCACTCAGCTCTAATAATCTTTCATCAAATTCCTTATCCATTGTGATAAGTCTATCTTTATCTGTATCTTCATAAAGAGTTTGTGTAACAAATCTGTAAATAAAATGCGGACAATGGTAAATTTTTTATCCTATTACCAGACTTCACAATTTTGGACTGGTCCTAATTCAAAGATGTTGCAGACAACAATCTATAGTTCATGAGATTTTGATTTTTTGTCTTTTGAAGTAGAAAATATTGTGGGTAATGAAGAAGTTGCTTGTAACAAGCCATTTCTTCATTTTTTCGCAATATTTTATGAAGATTTTTTCTTGTGTGTATCAAGGAGGTTTACCCATTCCCACCCAACGACGCTTTTTGATACCTTTAAGAAAATTTAACCCATTCCCACATCCCAAAATTTTAGACATGTCCAAATTCAAAGAAGTTGCAGACGAGAGTTTAAAGCTTATGAAATTTTAGATTTTTTTCAACTTTCTGGGTAGAAAACATTGTGTAAAATGAAGAAATTGCTTGTAACAAGCAAATTCTTCATTTTACAAAATGTTTCCCCAATTGTTTTTCTTGAGGGGCGTCCAAAAGCGTCACTGCGAGGGAATGGGTAAAGGAGCATCACAAAGAGACCCTTTTTATACGCCCGCAGGGTCGTATTTTGTTATGGTCCCCGGTCGTCCGTCCGATTGTTCGTCTGTCTGTCTGTCCATCTGTCTGTCCGTCTGCTAGCAATTTTTTGTGTGAGCTACTCCTCCTAAACTATCAATGGGTTTGAGCTGAAACTTGACACAATTACTCCCCATGATGTCTAGTTGTGCATTAGACCTTTGAAATTGAAATTGCTCCAGTCATTCTTGAATTATCTTGAATTATCTGCCCTTGAATTGAATGAAAATCACTGTTTATTGTATGCGCAACTCCTCCTGAACTTTCAATAGGAATGAGCTGAAACTTGGCACAATTACTCCCCATGATGTCTAGTTGTACATAAGACCTTTGAATTTGAAATTGCTCCAGCCATTCTTGAGTTATCTCAAATTATCTGCCCTTGAATTTAACGAAAATCACTGTTTATTGTGTGCGCAATTCCTCCTAAACGATCATTGAGAATGAGCTGAAACTTGGCACAATTACTCCTCATGATGTCTAGTTGTGCATAAGACCTTTGAAATTGCTCCAGTCATTCTTCAGTTATCACAAATTATCTGCCCTTGAATTGAACAAAAATCACTGTTTATTGTGTGCACATCTCCTCCTAAACTATCAATGGGAATGAGCTGAAACATTGCACAGTTACTCCCTATGATATGTAGTTGTGCATAAGACATTACTGAAACTTGCTACAATGACTTTGTGTGATGTCTACTTGTCCTTAGGACTAGTATTTGTTTGAAATTTCAAGTTGTTCCTGAATTATCTGCCCTTGACTTAACCAAATAGCTTCAATTTACATTTAATATTGTACAAAACTCCTACAATTTACACAGAATTTAACAGAAACTGGCCACAATGTATCTCTATGATTTTAGTTTGTCCGTCTGTCTGTCCGTCCGTCTGTCTGTCTGCTAGCAATTTTTTGTGTGCGCAACTCCTCCTAAACTATCAATGGGAATGAGCTGAAATTTTGCACAGTTACTCCAGATGATGTGTAGTTGTGCATAAGACTTTTGAAATTCAAATCTTTCCAGTCATTATTTATAATCTTGAATTATCTGCCCTTGAATTGAATGAAAAACACTTAATGTCTTGTATGCACATCTTATCCTACATTTTTCATGGCAATGGTTTTAAATTTAACAATGGTTTTGGAAGCTGTCATGTTTCTCAAGTGTATACAATATTATTCAGGTAACCAGATCTTTCTATTGATAAAATGCATGAGCTATCATTCAAGGTAACATAACTGACAAAGCAAGGTTACTGACAAGCCCCTTCGGGCGTATATGCGCCGCTCTGTGAAGCTCTTGTTTGAATTGGTTAAGGGGATTTAAAAAGCGGGAATTTGTGAGAATGAAATTTTGAAAATCTTTGTCTTTTGGGGTAGAAAACATTGTAATAATTGAAGAAAGTTATTTTCTTAAGGGGCTTTAAAAAGCAGGATTTTGTGGGAATGCGTTTAACAGATACCCAAGTAAAATTTGTAATAAATCTGAAGACCTTTAGCTTGACTATTCAAAAATTTGGGGGGGGCTGTTCCTGTCACCCAGGTGACGGTGTCAAGATGAATTGGTTTAACAATATGTGCAAGTGTTTTATTTCAGTTTCTACTAATGCTGTTGAAACTTTGAACATGTTTTTGTGGCAATGATATCAGCCTCTAGACACAGATTCAATACTCAGACATTCATTTTAGTGGAATTTTAACCTTTTCAGACTTAGAAATTCTTGGTTATGCCTTACATGCAACTATCATATTCGTTTAGTAATTGTCTTTCTACTAATTCTATTGCTTTTAAACTTTGCATATGCTTTTGTGACCATCATATCATCTTCTATACAAAGATTAATTACAATAACATTTATTATAGTGGAGTTCAAACCCTTTTTGGAATTGAAAATTCTTGGTTAAACCTTGCATGCAACTGTCATATATCTTCAATAACTCTCTTTCTACCAATGCTATTGCTTTGAAACTATAATGATATCAGCCTTTTAATATAGATTAATTACTACAACATTCATTTTAGAGAATTTTTATCCTTTCATACCTCAAAATTCTTGGTTAAACCTTACATGCAATTGTCATACATCTTTTATACCTCTCTTTCTACCATGCTATTGCTTTGAACTTTGCACATATTTTGTGGTAATCACATCAGCCTCTAGACAAATACTCTGACATCCATTTAAGTGAAATTTTAATCTAGTCAGACTAAAAAATTCTTTGTCAAATCTTATGTGAAACTATCATTTGTCTTTAACCCATTACCACACAGTGACCCTTTTGGACGCCCCTTAGAAAAAACAATTAGAAAAACATTGTGTAAAATGAAGAATTGCTTGTTACAAGGAATTTCTTCATTTTACACAATTTTTGCTGCACAGCAAATTGAAAAAACTAAGGTTATTTAGCTTAATAACTATCTTTTTACTTATGCTATTGTTTTGAAAATTTGCACATGCTTTTATGACCATCATATCATCATCTAGGCAAAGATTCATTACTATAACATTTATAATAGTGTAGTTTTAAACCTTTTTGGACTTAAATATTCTTGGTTAAACCTTGTGTGCAACTGTCATATATCTTTTATAACTATTTTTCTACTAATGCTATTGCTTTGAAACTTTGCACATGCTTTTGTGACCATCATATCATCTTCTAGGCAAAGATTCATTACAAAAACATTTATCATAGTGCAGTTTCAACCCTTTCCTGTTTAATCCCTGGTTTTTTAAGTCCAAGTGATTTTATAATTGAGAAAACGTTAATTGAAAAAGAAGAAATTGCTGGTAACAAGCAATTTTCGTCTTTTTCCACAATATTTTATACCCTACTAAATGGTGATTTTTCAAATAATCTTTGAATAAGACGGGTCTAAAATTATTGCAAAACAGGAAAGGGTTTAACCCTTTTCGGATTTTGAAATTCTTATTTGACTTAATTTCATCTGAGGTATTTTGCCTTATGTTGACTTTGAATTGCTGTTACTATCCAGCACTCATAAAAGTGGAGCTTTCTTCCCTTGTCATAGCATAGTTGTGTTATTAAGATTTCAACTACCAAGCATTTTTATACGCCCTGAAGGGCGAGCATATAGTTGCCGCTTTGTCAATTAGTCTGTCCATCCTTCTGTTTTCATTCCATCTGTCCTCCCAATATTCTAATA
This sequence comes from Fragum fragum, assembly GCA_946902895.1. NCBI lineage: Eukaryota > Metazoa > Mollusca > Bivalvia > Cardiida > Cardiidae > Fragum > Fragum fragum. The sequence continues at coordinate 12,583,421 of OX336366.1, forward strand.
ACCCTTGCGCAGAATTGGATGAAACTTCACATTCAAATCCCTTATGATATTGCACCAAGGTACTTTTCCTGGATATTGGATAGATCCAAGGTTAAGGTCACAGTTCAAGGTCAAAATTGACCTTGTTCACAGCAATTTAAACTCCTTTAAATTATGTCGCCGTCATAGCGCAGTCGGTAGCACATCAGACTCCTAATCTTCAATTATAGGATGTCATGGGTTCGATCCCCGGCGATGGCACATGTTCTTTACGACATTTGTCTCTCACCAATGGGTGGATAATCTTAAACCTAAGTTGGATAGCAGCTGGAGGCTAGGAAAGGATGTGGTGGTAGTACTGGTGTGAGAAAAACCAGGAATCCATTTTTAGGTGCTCCAGCCGCCGCGATATGACTGAAATACTGTTAAAAGCAGCGTTAAACCCCATTCAATCAATCAATCAATCAATTAAAGATGGAGCTGCCATCATAGCGCAGTCTGTAGCGCATCAGACTCCCAATCTTCAACCATGGGATGTCATGGGTTAGATCCCCGGCGGTGGCACATATCCTTTCTGACATTTGTCTCTCACCAATGGGTGATTAACCGTAAACCTAAGTGGGATAGCAGCTGGAGGCTAAGAAAGGATGTAGTGGTAGAAGTTGTAGTGGTTGAGAAATACCAGAAATCCATTGTGAGAAGCTCCAGCCCTCACATTATGACTTTACACAATTATTTTCTAGCAGAAGGAGATATTCAATTTTAAACAAATCTTCAGATAGCTCCAAAGTCTTATCACATCCCAAGATCAAAAGTTCATTTGAAGCATATAACTTATCACAATCTTTCTCAGTCATGAGAAGCTGTGCCATTTGGGAAAAAAACAACAAAAAAGTATACAGGTATCTCCAAGGTCAAGGTTTAAGTTCAAGGTCAAATGTTGAAAATAGCTATGTCTGTAGCAAAGCTTCTAAAATTATGGATTGAATTCAAAATAACTTTACGCATTTATTCTCTATGACCAGTAAATATGGAATTTGAAACAAATCTTTAGATAACTACAAAGTCACAGCTCAAGGTTGAACATGAATATTTAGCATTTCCAGAGTATAGATCCTGAAAATTATGAATGGATTTCAAAATAACTTTGCACAAGTGTTGTCTGTCATGAGTAGATGTGCCATTTGAAAAATTTATTCATATAGTTCCAAGGTACAGGACACAGCTCAAGGTCTAACATTAAAATTAAGCATGTTTAGAGCAAAGCTCCTTCAATTATAGATGGATTTTCCCTGTTTCTTCAATTATAGATGGATTTTCCCTGTTTCTGTTAAACTTTTTTAGACAGGGCTATATTCTTAGAGCATAATCCGTCTCTGAAGGCTCTTGTTAGATCATATTTCATCCAGCAAAGATTATCAACCCTTGTCATGCTGTATAAATTACCTTACTGAATTGCTTTAAAATCAAAGGGCTGAAAGCACTGATAGAACTTATTGTTAAAAAATCAATATTTATTTTGGAAATCAACTTCATAAACAACTCTGGCATAAAAAGTACAAGCAGGAGTTGAAGACTAAGATCAGCCTGCACATAAGTGCAGTCTGATCTTAGTCTACACCTCCTACAAAACCGGAATATTCCGGGTTCAGCATGACAAGGGTTAAATCAGTAAGATTACAAGAAAATTCTAGATATAGGATAGAACATGGCTGCGTATATTTGATTTTGTGAAAACATATTTTCATAGTACGTTTGAAAAACTTCATGAAAAATTAAAAGTGAACTTACTGTCAAAATATGTTTCCAGCGAAACAAGAAAGAGATTACAGGATGTCTTAAACACCTCCAGATGACAATATGGGTTATGTTATTCTCTCAATTTGTTGTACATTTTATAGTAATAGACTTTCAAGTGTCCACTTGTGCTTAATTGCTTCCTTTCATTGTTTGATTCTGTTCGCATTGAATGCTTAATATAATCATACTTCCTAATCTGTTGAAATACCTTTTTGTCCCTGCAAAATGATCAGCCTGCACAGACTGTCACTGCACATACATAATGTATGAATTTTATTGAATTCTCCCAACACTCTTTTTAACCCATTCCCACATAATGACTTTATCGACGCCCCTCAAAAAAACAAATTGCTGGGACAACATATTGTAAAATGAAGAAGTTGCTTAGAACAAACATTTTCTTCATTTACACATTGTTTAATTTCTGCCCAGAAACTTGAAAAAATTTAATATTTCAGAAGCTGTAAATTGTTGTCTGCAACTCCTTTCAAGTTGGAGTAGTCCAAAAAACTGTTATCTTGTAAAGGGTTGAAATTTATGACTGGTTTGTGGGTATGAAGCTTAAGAAATTGATTAATTGAGCTTGATTAGATACTGCTTTTCCTATACCTTAGTAAGATCCAGCTCGATATGATAGACATGGCAGACTACCAAAATACAGATAATTATCCATTTTGATGTCAGTAGACATTTCCTGAATCACTCAACATAAAAGCAAATTGGTAAAAGTTGAAGTGATAAACTTGACTCCACAAAAAGAGGAAGTCTTCCTTTTCTCTGCAGCCTTGAAACTTTAGAGCCAGCAATGCTAGATTAGGAGTTGTCAGTTTTTCTACTTAAACCATTTCCCCCACAACAATATTTTATGGTGGTTCAAATTGAAAGATGTTGCAGATGACAATTTCAAGTTGATGAAATTTTGAAAATCTTTGTCTTTCTGTGTAGAAAACATTCAGGTAATGAAGATTTAGTAAGTGCCAATCGTTCACTTTCCACAATGCTTTCCAAAGCATTTTCATGGAGGGGCATAAAAAAGCGGGATTTTGTGGGAACGGGTTAAAACTTAAACACTTGCATAATAATTGATTGAAAGATGATAGGGCCTCCGTTTTTCACAAATTTTTTTATGTTTGTTTTAAGGTCAAGGTTATCAATTGGTCAAGGTCACCTATTATGGTCACATTTCTGAAAGTTAGCTATTGGCAAGGGCATTAATGTTAGATTACATTTAGTTTAGTACTTTATTTGTTACAGCTCAACAATCAAATGTGCCATAATAATGAAAAAAATGATTTCAAAGTATAAACCCTTGTCATGCTGAATAAAATTCTTTTGAGAATTGTATGAAAATCAAAGGGCTGAGAGTACTTGTTCTTTAGTTGTCAATTCTTCTTTTAAAAATTAATTTCATTAACAACTCTGGTTTCAAAAAGACAGACAGGAGGTGTAGAATAAGATCAGACTGCACATTATGTGCAGTCTGATCTTTGTCTATACCTCCTGCTAAAACTGGAATATTCCTGGTTCAGCAAGGGTTAAAAGTGCTAAAATGATGATCTCCTAACCCATTTCCACACAGAGCTGCCTTTTGATGCCCATCAAGAAAACAATTCTAGAAAACAATAGGAAATATAAAGAAATTGCTTGTAACAAGCATTTTCTTCATTTTCCACATTGTTTTCTACCCAACACAAAAAGGGTTTAAAAGTTTCTTCATTTTGATAGTCTCGTCAGGAGCTTTTTTGAACATTGACCAGTCTTAAATTTTGTGGAGTGGGAATGGGTTAACATAACATTGATAACTTACAAACACAGCAATCATATTTTTTGAGATTTTGAAAACAATTAATTGATTCAGCTCATGTGTGCATGCACTCTGACCTTTATTCTGCTGTCAGTATGAAATATAGATGTAGTCTATGGTAATACCATCTCATCTCTACTGTTAGAGCAGAAGAAACACAAATTTAAATTTGGCTTTAACCAGTTCCAACACAAACCCTTTTATAAGCACTAATAAAGAGAAAAAGTCTTTAAAAAACATTGTGGAAAATGAAGAAATTGCCTGTTACAAGCAATTTTATTATTCACTTTGTTTTCTACCCGAATTCTATTTCATTAGATTTAAAAATAAGTTGTTGTGTGCAATAGTTACTTCTATATATTTAGACCAGTCTAAAATTTTATTGCCTTATAAGGTTGGTTTTCAAAGCATAATGTCTAAATTCGAAAGGTAAAACTCGAATACCATATTGTGAGCAACGTTTTGGTCGAAATAGTAATTTCTATCTATATTTACTTCCATTAGCAACTGTGCTTGTGCACATTGAATATATTGACCTTTATTTTGAGGTAATGATAGGATATTTACTGCATTTATATCCTTTGTACAGTGTTGAACTTCTTCTCATTGAATATTGACTTCTTTTTAGTTCACCTGACCATGTAGTGGTCATGGTGAACTATTGTGAACAGGCTGTGTCCGGCGTCCGCTGTCCCTTGTCAACTTTTACCTTGTGTGCACTCTAGAGGTCACATTTTGGGCGGAAATGTCTTGAAATTTGGTCAGAATGAAAGCTAGGAAGAGTTTGAAAGTGGGTCATGTGGGATCAAAAGCTAGGTCACAAGGTCAAATCTTAGAAAAACCTTGTGTGCACTCTAGAGGCCACATTTTTGGGTCAATTGTCTTGAATTTTGATCAGAATGTTTGTCTACATAATCCCTTGAATGAGTTTGAAAATGGGTCATTGTGGTTCAAAAACTAGGTCACAAGGTCAAATTTTAGAGAAACCTTGTGTGCACTCTAGAGGTCACATTTTGGCTTAAATGTCTTGAACTTTGATCAGAACGATTGTCTACATGATGCCAAGGACGAGTTAAAAATGGGTCCTGTGGGGTCAAAACTAGGTCACCTTGTCAAATCTTAGAAAACCTTGTGTGCACTCTAGAGGTCACATTTTTGGGTCAAATGTCTTTGATATATGTCAGAATATTTATCTACATGATATCTTGGAGGATTTCAAAAATGGGTCCTTAGGGGTCAAAAACTAGGTCACCAGGTCAAATCTTAGAAAAACCTTGTGTTCACTGTAGAGCCTTTGTGTCAAAGGTCTTTATATCTGTTCAGAGTGTTTGTTTCCATGATCTCTTTCATAATCGATATTGTGTAACATGGTCAACCCTTTCCTGTTTAATCCCTGGTTTTAACGTCCCTGTGATTTTATAATTGAGAAAACATTGTAGAAAAAGAAGAAATGTAACAGGCAAATTCTTCTTTTTCAACAATATTTTCTCCCCTACTGAATGGTTATTTTACAAAATAAATCCAATTTGAAAATTTGTCTGCAAAACCATGAATTTGGATAGGCCTTAAATTTGGCAAAACAGGAAAGGGTTAATAAAGTAGGTCACTAGGCCAGATCTTATGATAACCATCCTTTCCTAGATAATGTCTTTCTAGTTTAATTTCTGAGACCAGACTTCAGTAACAAGCCTTGTTAGGACTAAATTAGGTAACTTGTGCCATTTTACTTCTATAGTCATCGACTCAGGTGAGCGACTTTAGGGCCAATGACCCTCTTGTTTCAGATGTGATAGGCTATTTACTTCCATCAGAAGTCTTTGATGGTGTTCTTATGCTCATTGAATATTGACCTCTTTTTTCAGATTGTGATAGGATAATCCGATATTTATATCCATTGGCAAAGTGATGAGCTTGTGACCATTGAATATTGACTTTTATAAGTGTACTTTGGTATTCTTGTGCTCATTGAATATTATTGACCTTTATTTTTAGCTAGTGATAAGATATGTACATATTCCATTGCACTCGTGTACTGTGGTGGTCTTATGCTCATTGAATATTAACATTTATTGTTTCTGCTTGTGATGGGATATTTATTTATTCCATAAGCATGCCTGTACTCTGATGTTCTTCTGCTAATTGAATATTCACCTTCATTTTAACCCATTCCAACTCAACAAAATTTTAGACTGGTCCAAACTGAAAGAAGCTGCAGACGATATTTTCAAGTTGGTGGAATTTAAATTTTCTTTGTCTTTTGGGATAGAAGCAATTTCTTCATTTTCCACAATTTTTTCCAAAGCTTTTTTCTTGAGGGGCGTAAAAAGGAGGGCTTGTGTGGGAATGGGTTAAGAGTGTGATATTTATTTCCATTAGCATCCTTTAACAATGTTCTTGTGCTCATTGAATATTAATTGAACTAGATTTTCAGCTAGTGATGGAATATTTACTTATTCCGTTGGCATGCTAAATGTTCTCTGGTGTTCTTGTGTTCTTTGAATATTAACCTTTAATTTCAGATTGTGATAGGGGATGATGTTTGGTCTGTGATGAGGAGGTATAAACAGTTCAGAGAGTTCCATTTGAATTTGAAAAATAAATATCCTCAGGTGAGTTTAGCTTATTGATTATTCTATTTTATTTAACTAATTTACCAACAATCAAGATCCCACCATAAAATAGAAAACAGAACAGAACAGATATTTTATTTCAGACATATAGCATAATAAGCTCAAAGTCAAAATATACATATAACTAAAAGCAGTCAAGTGAATTAACAATTAATACAAAGTTGCGGTGTAGTTAAGAGAGTATCTTAGTAAACCCAATTAGCAAACATTGTGCAATATATATAGATCTACAATGTATCAGTTTTCTATAGTATAAAAATTCTTTCTCTTTTTATAAAATGATGACAATTTCAAAAGTTGTTTTTTGTTATCTATATTGAATAATTCTATAAATTTCCACATATTTTGGTGGGTTGTGTAAAATTGACAAATCATATTTTGATCTTAATTCAGTGTAGTATGGGCAGATTAATGTTAAATGAAATTGGTCTTAACCCTTGTCATGCTGTATAAATTACCTTATTGAAATGCTGTCAAATCAAAGGGCTGAAAGCACTGATAGAACTTATTGTTCAAAAATCAATAATTCTTTAAGAAATCAACTTCATAAACAATTCTGGCATAAAAAGTACAAGCAGGAGGTGTAGACTAAGATCAGCCTGCACATAAGTGCAGTTTGATCTTCGTCTACACCTCCTGCCAAAACCGAAATATTCCGGGTTCAGCATGACAAGGGTTAAGTATTTTGTAATTGGCATAAGTCATTGATTCTATTACTTCTTTCGATATTTTGATGGCAACCTGTGTCAACCTTTAAATCATGTAATGAAAGTCTGATTTTTGTTGTGTTATGTTTTCTAAAGTAGTTAAATAGTCTGATATTTCATTACAATTTTCCAGGTTTTGAAATAAACTCAAAGACAAACATTGTATCATACTCATGAGCCATTTACTTACGTCAATCAATTTCCTCAATGTCCACATTGTTTTCTACCCTTAAAGGCAAAGTTTTTTTAAATTCCGCCTACTTGAAATTGTTGTTTGCAATTTCTTTCAATTTGGACCAGTCTTTAGTAATTGGTTAAGGAATTATATAAAAAAAAATCCATTATAAAAGAGAAATTGTTGTTTGCAATTTCTTTCAATTGGGACCAGTCTAAAATTTTGTTGTTTAGTAATTGATTAAGGAATTATATATAAAAAAATCCATTTTAAAAGGAGATACACTGGATTCCTGTAAATGGCAACACCAATTTGTCAACAATTTTGTTGCAATTAATCCTTTCCTGGACAAACCCGGGATTTTACGTCACTGTGATTTTATACTTGAGAAAACATTGTGGAAAAAGGAGAAATTGCTTGTAACAAGCAATTTCTCCTTTTCCTACAATATTTTCTACCACATAGGAAGGTCAGATTTCAAATTGCATGCATTTTTCATTGTCGTCTGCAACCTCTTTCAAATTGGACCAGACTAAAATTTCATAAAACAGGAAAGGGTTAACCTGAAGTTGCTATCAAAAGGAGCTATTTGTTCTTTAAATTCAAAATCAAATATCTGTGCATAGAGTCAGTTGCAATTAAGCAGAAAAAACCCTATTATAAGGATTACAAGTAAAAGAATTCCACTATATTGGTTGTGTGAAGAAATTCTTTGTTTCCTGCACTCTATAGTATTTGTTTTCTGTTTAACCCTTTCTGGTTCAATCCCTGGTTTTTACGTCTCTGTGATTTTATAATTGAGAAAACATTGTAGAAAAAGAAGAAATTGCTTGAATCAAGCAACTTCTTCTTTTTCCAAAATATTCTCTACCTTACCAATGGCTTTTTTCAAATTCAATCCAATTTAAATTTTCGTCAGTAAAATATTTAAATTAGGAGAGGTCAAAAATTTTGGAAAACAGAAAAGGTTTAATTGCTCTTTGAATTTCATCTAGAACTTCTTTGAATTTGGACCAGTCTAAAATTATGTCTGTAAATGGGTTAAGTTCCAGAATCTCATTACCCCTACAGAGAGGGAAAGAATAGCATTGTCTTTTCTCCTGAAATTTAACCCTTGCCTTGCTGTATTAACCCATTCCCACTCAATCCCTCCTTTTTACGCCCCTCAACGAAAAAGCTTTGGAAAACATTGTGGAAAATGAAGAAATTGCTTGGATCAAGCAATTTCTTCATTATGCACAATGATTTCTATCCAAAAAGTCGAAAAAATTTTAAATTCCATTAACTTGAATTTGTTGTCTGCAGCTCCTTTCAATTTGGACCGGTCTAAAATTCAACTGTGTTGGAATGGGTTAATTACCTTACTGAATTGCTGTAAAATCAAAGGACTGAAAGCACCGAGAGAACTTGTTAAAAAAATCAATATATGATTTAGAAATCAATTTCATAATCAACTTGGACAGGAAAAGTACAAGTAGGAGGTATAGACCAAGATCAGACTGCACTTATGTGCAGGCTGATCTTGGTCTGCACCTCCTGCCCAAACCGGAATATTCCGGGTTCAGCATGACAAGGGTTAATCCGTTTTTCACCATTATTTGAAGGATCACTTGCCCCGCCCACTGACTCCAACTGGAAGTCCCACTTTGGTATGAAAAGGTATTATTTTGCAAAATCTATGGCCAATAACATGCAACATAAATGTAAAATGGTTGGTTTGCAGCTTAAACATCATAACTACAGCTTATTCAAGCTTTAGTTAGCATGTTAATCTTTCTTAACCAACTAAAATGCTTTGCAAAAATGTAAAAGGTGGACTTCTCGTCTAATTGAATGATTTAATTGTTTAAATGATTCTTTGACTGACAGCTGCCCTTGGTCTGTTGTATATGCATTAATCTCTCTATAATTTTGCAAGAGGCAATTTTGAAGTCTGAACTCCCCCCTGGTAGAAGAGTTATCTGCCCTTGAACTTGGACAAGTTGTTATATTTAACATAATATTTCAAGTAACTTTGTGTTACAAACTCCTCTTACAATTTTGCTTCTAAAGTAATAAAACTTTATACATACATTGATCACATGTTGAAGTATTGCACAATGTAATTCTAGAGTCTCAACTCCTCCTGATAGAAGAATTATTTTCCCTTGAACATGGACAATTTTTCATATTTTCAGAAAGATTCGAGTAATTATGTGTCGAGACTCCTCCTAGAATTTTGCTTTAATTGTAATAAAACTCAATACATTCATGTTTAAGAAGTGCAAAACACATTTTTAAAGTTTTTAAAGGAAGAAGAATAATCTGCCCTTAAATTTAGACACTTTATTGTCAAGCATACTTGCTGTGAAAGAGACATTGTTGTATCAATTTCACTTGAGCACAAGATGGTGCATGTGTTTGAGTGGGCATGATTAAGTGTGTGCATCCGTCTGTCTGTCCGTCCAGAATTTTGTCCAGAGAATATGAATGCATTGCACAGATGTTCTTCTTGATGAGTGCTAGTCTCATGCAAAATGTTTGATTTTGATTTCTCAAAGGTCAAGGTCTCATTGAAGGTCAAATGACAAAATTGACCTTGTCTAGAGCATAATTTCCTCATTTATGGACGGATTTGAAAACAACTTAGCACATTTGTCCTACTTGGTGAATGCTAGTATCATGCAAAATGTTTGTTGTGATACATCCAAAGTCAAGATCACAGTTTAATCCATTCCCACACAACAAAATATTAGACTGGTCCAAATTGAAAGGACTTGCAGACGACAATTTAAAGTTTATGAAATTTTATATTTTTCAACATTTTAGGTAGAAAATATTGTAGAAAATGAAGAAATTGCATGTCACAAGCAATTTCTTTATTTTACACAATGTTTTCTTGATTGATTTTCTTGAGGGGCCTCCAAAAGCAACATTGTGTAGGAAAATCGAAAAAGAACATTCTGTGCACCACATTTTCTGTACAAATCCGTGGGCTCAACATGTTGTCCCTGGACAACCTATTTATCATCATAGATATTAATTTTGTGTTAAGAACTCCTCCTACAATTTTGCTTCAAAAATAATAAAACTCTTTACATTACATACATCACATTTTGAAGTTTTGAAAGATTCCATTTTGAAATCTGAACTCTGCCTGCCCTAGCCAATTTTCATAAATAAGGCTCATGCAGGTAATTTTGTGTCACCAATGTTTTTCTTCAAAAGTAGTTAAACATTTACACATACATTGAAAACATGTTGATTTGTATTGCGAACACCTCATTCATTTTTGCTTCAAAAGTTATAAAATTTTATACATACATAGATAACATAATAATAATAAATTATGAAGTTTTGTAAGATCTTCCCTTCTGATAAGACACTTTTTCAAAAACAAGGCTCTGACAGGGGTATTAAGTCACTTACTGTGACAATTTCTAGTCTCTTCAAAGCCCTTCCCACTCTCTCTTTCACTGCATCCACCGGATTCCACTAAGTCACGCTTATATACTCCACTGAGGAAAATAAATATTGGAAGTTATGGTGGAATATGAACAAAAATTTCTTTATTTTCCACAATTTTTCGTAATTAGCAGCTAAAGATTTATTTCAAATTTCAAAAATTTGAAACTGTTCTATTCAATTCCCTTCAATTTAATTTTTGGTTATCTTGTTTAGGGGTTTGTAGGAGCCTCGAAATTCACATTGCTTTGCTACACATCTGTAACCAGGTTTTTACAATCAATTTGCTGATTTTTAGGTCACCTGACTAAAGGTCATGGTGACCTATTGCGATCGTGTTTTGTCTGTCGTCGTGTGTTGTGTGTTGTGCGTTAACTTTTTACATTTTTTACTTCTTATTAAGATTCCTTTAATGGATTTCAACCAAACTTGGCAGTAAGCATCCTTATGGGAAGGTCCTTCAGATTTGTACATATCAGGGAGTTATCTCCCCTTAGGGCTCCATAAGGGACAAAAAAGGGTACATCTTTAAAAAACTTGTTGTCATGAACCGGCTGTCAGATTAGATTCACATTTGGTATTTAGAGTCTTTAGGGCAAGGACTATCAAGTTTGTACAAGAAAAAAAATCTGTCAAGAAATGGCCGTGCTGGGGGGAGGGGCAAAGTTGGGTGGGGTACATAAGCTTACATAGTGACAACTTTGAAAATCTTTTTCTACCAAACCAAAAGACCTACAGCTCTGATATTTGGTATGTGGCATCATCTAGAGGACCTCTATCAACATTGTATAAAGTATAACCCCAGGGTCAAAATTAGCTCGTTCCCTGATGTCACAAGTCTAACATAGGCTTATACAGTGAAAACTTCAAAAATCTTCTTCTCCCAAATTAGAGGACCTAGAGCTTTTCTGTTAGGTATGTAGCATCATCTAGTGAATTTCTATCAGGATTGTATAATTATGGCCCCAGAGACAGAATAAGCCCATTCCTGGACGTCACAAGTTTAACATAGGCTTATATGGTGAAAATTTCAAAAATTTTCTTCTCCCAAATTAGAGAGCCTAGAGCTTTTATATTTGGTATGTAGCATCATCTGGATAATTTCCATCAAGATTGTATAAATTATGCCCCCAGAGACAGAATTAGCCCAATCCCGGACGTCACAAGTTTTACAAAGGGCTTATATAGTGATGTTTTTAAAAATCTTTTTCTCCCAAACAGGAGGGCCTAGACCTTTGATATTTGGTATACAGCATCATCAAGTGGGCCTTTATCAAGAGTATACAAATTATTTCCTCAGGATTGAAATTAGCCCATTCCTGGATCTCACAAATATAACATAGGCTTATATAGTGATATTTGTAAAAATCTTCTTCTCCCAAACACGAGGGCCTAGAACTTTGATATTTGGTATGCAGCATCCTTTTGTGGACCTCTATCAAGATTGTACAAATTATTGCCTCAGGATTAAAATTAGCCCATTCCTGGATGTCACAAATTTTACATAGGGCTTATATAGTGAAAATTTAAAACTTTTCTTCTCCCAAACAGGAGGTCCTAGAGCTTTAATATTTTGAATGTAGCATCACCTGGTAGACCTCCATCAAGATTGTATAAATTATGGCCCCTGGGTCAGAATTAGCCCTTTTCAAGATGTCCCAAGTTTGACATAGGCTTGTTTAGTGAAAACTTTTAAAAATCTTCTTCTCCAAAACTAAAAAGGCTTAGAGCTTTGATATTTAGTATGAAGCATAATCCGGTTGACTTTTATTTGTTTTTGTGCTCTTTGGACTCAGGTGACGGATACGGCCCTATGGGCCTCTTGTTTTCAACATAACCCATTTCCACACTACAAAATTTTAGACTGGTCCAAATTGAAAGAAATTGCAGATGTCTTTTCAAATTGTGCTTTCCGAGATTGTATTTCTTAAGGGCGTCAGAAAGTGTCATTGTGTGGTAATGGGATTAATTATTGTATTTCAGGTTGGTGCCTTAGTGTTTCCGCCCAAAAAGTTCTTCAGTAAGACCGAAAAAGTTGCCGCTGAAAGAAGACAACAGTTAGAGGTGCAATGTCATCTTCTATAACATATTACCAAACAACAATTTTAGACTGGTCCAAATTCGAAGCAGTTGCAGACAACAACTTGTAGTGAATGTAATTCTAAAATCTTCATATATTTGGATAAAAAACAATATGGATAATGAAGAAATTGCTTTTAACAAGCAATTTCTTCATTTTCCACAATGTTTTTTCTAAGTCTTTCTCTTGGGGGGAATGAAAAAGCAGGATTTTGTAGGAATTGGTTAACGAATTACCAGTCAACAAAAATTTAGACTGGTCTGAATTCAAAGAAGACGTAGACGACAATTTATGGTTAGTGGATTTAAATAAATCTCTGTCTTTCTTTGCAGAAAACTATGTGGGTAATGAAGAAATTTCTTGTCACAAGAAATTTCATCATTTTCCACAATGTTTTCATGACTTAATTTCTAGGGTCGTAAAAAGCATGTTTGTGTTGCAATGCAAGACCCAAAATAGGGAAAAAAAGTCAAAATTGAAAGCAAGGACATGTACATATAAGGAAGAACCTTTTATTTGACCACTAATGGTTCATATTGAATGATGCTTTGAAGTCCATTTCATCAGATTCAAATTAGATGAAAAAGGTGTCTTTTATAGGCAAGGGTAATTTATTAGTTATATTACAGTGATAATTGACTATTTTCCTCTCAGATAATGTTTAATAAATTTTTACCAAATTTCAGAGGCATCATTTTTAGTGACCCTTTATGAAATTTATATTGAAAATTGGGCTAATTTCCATATATAGTACATTGTACATATATTCAAACTTTGAAAAAGTTCTCAGTACTGTTTGAAGGATTTCAACTGAATGTTCACTGTATGATCCTTGGGTGATCCTTAATTTTTCTAAAATTTCTGATCAGATAAAAAATGGCCATTATATGCGGGGCTAATTTCAATATGTGATTGATGTATTTCAGTCCAATTTCAAAGGGCTGTAGTCACGACATGAAAGTCGCCCAAACAAACAAAAATGCACATAAATGTTGGTCAATGACAGAGTTCAAATTTCATGTCTGGTTTAAATGAACAATTTAATTGATTGATTGATTGATAAACAGTCGCAATCCATCGGTTATAGTTAGTTTTAGTAGGCGACAACTTTCATTTTTGATCCAGGTCTAAATTTCGTCATTTCCCAATAATTTAATTTTTAGTTTCTTCTATCAAAAATGAGTGTTCTGATTGGTCGAAAAGAATTATTCATAACTTAATGAACAGAATTTTGAGCCTGCAGCTATTTTGTATGCTTCCGCACAAAATAGCCCAATACAAAATGGTATCAAAATTTGGAAAGCTTTTTTTTGTTTTCATGGAGGTATGAACTGCAAAACCTAATCACACAATGTATGAATCCGCTTCATGTATTCATACAGTGTGATAAGGTTTTCTCCATGAAAACAAAAAAATATTCTATTCATCTCTTAAATGAAAATGCAATGATATACATTTGTAATAATCTACTTTCAGTTTTACATGAAGAGTGTGATAGAAATCTGTACGCAGATACCAGAGTGTGTTCTACATTCCTCAAACAATCAGTTCCTCTCTAAACAAGTACTCTGTGACTTTGATTCCTTCTTCCGTAAAGGATTGTTTGAAAGTACCAAGTATGGAACTACATAAGGACCATTTCATCTCATTAAAATCACAGAGTATGGAGCAACTTGTGGACCAGAATTTTATTGTGATATTGAACAAATATTGGAGGCCATAACTTCATTTATTTTGGGCATTATTTTAACTTACATCTTTTAGCCTTTTCTATATCACTGCAGACATTAACCCATTACCAGACGGTAAAATTGTAGACTGGCCCAAAATGAAGGATGTTGCAGACGACAATTTAGAGTTTATGAAATTGTGGATTTATTCAACTTTCTAGGTAAAAAACATAGTGGAAAATGAAGAAATTGCTTGTCACAAGCAATTTCTTCCTTTCCACGATGTTTTCCAAAGCTTTTTTCCTTGGGGCTTTTAAAAGCGTCACTGAGTGGGAATGGGTTAAGCAGACTGCCCTGAGTTTTGGCCAATTCCAACAAAGTCCTGTTATTTTAGAATTGTATTTGAAGCCATTATTACAGAATCATGAATTTTGATGCACTTTAGAAATGTAGTTGTAACAGGCAATTTCTCTTTTTCACATGTTCTTTTCCAACAAAGAAGAAATTACTTTTTCCATTGAAATATGCTAAATTGTCCGTAAACAACATGTAGTTTACACAAGTCTTTGCACAAGAAATCTATATGGTAGCTTCATTTAGTTAACTCATTCCCACATGTAAAAAAATTAGACTGGTCCATATTGAAAAATTTTGCAGATTTTAATAATCATCTTCTTTTGGGGTAGAAGATAATACGTTTAATGAAGGAATTTAGTAATTGCTTGTAACAAGCAATTTATTCATTTTTAGCTCCACTGGCTGAAAGTAAGAGGGCTATTATCATAGTGTAGTGTCCGTCATCCGTCTGTTTTTTTTTTTTTCTTATAAAAGTCTTCTTCACAGAAACAGATTTCATCCAAATTTCACAAAATGATTCTTCCCTCTATTAGATTCCTTTAGGGAATTTTGATCAGATGAAAAACATGGCTTAAATGGGCAGGGCTAATTTCCATATATGGGGAAAGCTTTGAAAATCTTCTAAGAACTTAGTAGATGAATTTCTACCAAATTACACAGAAATGATCCTTGGGTGACCTTTCATCAGATTCCTTCAAAGAATTTTGATCAGATGAATAATGTGGCTTGAATGGGTGGGCTAATTTCCATATATGGTGAAAGCTTTGAAAATCTACTTTGAAACCTGTGAATTGATTAGAACCAAATTTTACAGAATTGATCCTTTGGTGAACATTTTATTTGATTCTGTCACAGTATTTTGATCAGATTGAAAATATGGGTTTAATTGGCAAGGCTAATTTCCATATATGTTGAAACCTTTAAAATCTTCTTCTCAGAAATCAGTCGATGGATTTCAATCAAATTTCACTGAAATTATCCTTGGGTGACCGTTTATCAGAATCCTTCATAGAATTTTGAAAAACATGGCTTTATAGGGCATGGCTAATTTCATTATTTGGTAAAAGCTTTGAAATTCTTCTTCTCAGGAGATTGGTTTAAACAAAATTTTACTAGGTTGATCCATGGGTGACCCTGTATCATATTATCAAAATGAATTTTGATTCTATGAAAAATATGGCTTAAATAGGCAAGTCTAATTTCCATGTATGGTATTTACTGAAAGCTTTGTAAATATTTCAGAAACCTATAGATAGGTTTCTACCAAATTTCAATGGAATGATCCTCAGATGACTGTTTGTCATATGCCTTCATTTATTTTGATAGGTTGAAAAACATGAGTTTTGTGGTGGTGGCTTATGTCCATATACTGTATACACTGAAAACTTTGAAATTTTGTTAGTACTTTTTTGTCTGACCTTGTAAAAGAATTTCCATAACTTAACTTGACTTTTGTCAAAACAATGAAAAGTTTGAAATACTTCTCTAGAACTATTTCAAAGATTTCAATGACTTTGACTTATTTTCCTTATATTCAGTTTATATAAAATTCATGAAAAAAATTGCTTAATCAGCACATTCATGCCTGTAGAGCGAAACAGGCAATCAAGTACCTATAGTTAGCTCACCTGAGCATGAAGTGCTCAAGTAGCTATTGTAATCACCTCTTGTCTGGCTTCTGTCTGTTGTCTGTTAACAATTTATCTACACAACTTGGCCTCCTAAACCACAGGGACAATTTGAACCAACTTTGGTTGAAATGTTCCTCTCCATTAAAAATAGCAAAAAAAAATTGATATGTTGTAAGCTCTGGTTGCCATGGCAACATAAGTGAAATATTAGAATAATCTTTAAAAATCTTTTATAGACCCAGAAGGCACAGAGCCTTGATTGAATCATCAGTACCGGTATATTGACCACTTTCAAAATTGCTAAAATCATTTCCCTTGGGTCCCTAGAGGCGAGGCCCTAGGGGGATGGGTTTTACATTGAAATAAAGATTGATTTTTAAATGATATCTCCGTCCAAAACATGTGGCCTATTTGAACCAAATTTGGTAGGAATGTTCCTCATTCCAAGGGGGGGTATACAAAAATAAAGTGTGATTTTTAAACAACATCTCCTCCCAAACCACTGGGCCAAGCTGGAACAAATTTGGCAGTAATGTTCATCAGGTGGCCCTGTATTAAAATAGCCAAAAGAATTTTAAATCAGTTGAAAACTCTGGTTGCCATGTCAACAAAAGTGAAATTTAAAAGTAACTTTACAAAATCTTCTTCTCCTGACCAAGAAGGCAAAGAGCTTTGACATGTTGCCTGAAACATCAGTATATTGACCTCTTTCAAAATGCTAAAATCATTACCCTGAGGTCCACAAGGACAGAGCCCCATGGTGTTGGGGTTCATATAGAAATGAAGAGCCAATTTTAAGTGACCCAAGTACAGAGCCTATATAAGTATAAAGTATGGTCAGGCCCATTTGTGTGTATCATAATCCTAACCTTATTGTATTAGACTGTTGAAAGAAAATGATCCTTTATCTCTGGTGAGCGTCCTAGGGCCAACGGCCCTCTTGTTCACAATGTTTTCCATAGCCTTATTCTTGAAGGGGGTTAAAAGGTGGGATTGTGTGGGAATAGGATAAAGACAGTTCTGTGTTACATGCCGTCTAAGGTGGATGTATTTCCATACCATGTTTTTCATCATGTGACCCATCACATGTATAATAGATTTTCTGACATTCTTCTGCATCACAGGAAATGGGGACTGAAAATTGCAGTTACTTGGCGTAGTATATTGTCATTGAAGCACTCTTTTAGATGATTTTTAGACTGGTCCAAATTCATAGAAGTTTCAGACGACAATTTCTGGTTCATGAAATTTTAAAGATTGTTGTACTTTTGTGTAGAAAACATTGTGGACAATGAAAAAATTGCTTGTAACAAGCAATTTTTTCATTTTCAACAATGTTTTCCAAAGTTTTTTTCTTGACAGGCATTAAGAATTGGTTTATCATGCTTCAACTTGGTAGACTGCAGTGCGTAAAAATTAGGACCAATCGAAAGTTTATATGTATAGAAGAGAGCGATTGCTCTAATGTGTTCATGTTATTCAGCACATAGATGTGTTATTATACATAGGAAAGGTTGTAAGTTTTATGTGGATTTATTTTTCTTAAAGAGGGTGATTTAAAGATTCTATTTCTTTTATGTTTAGTTTGCTGACCCAAGGTATTGCCGCTGCCCTGTCATCGTCTGCATCAGTACTGTGAAAAAACTTCTGAAGTTTATAGTATCTCTGATATTGAAACTTAGAATATATGATCACTATCAAAATAAAACCTGCACCGTTAAGAGAGGCAACTCTTAATTGAAGGTTAATTGCAATACTGTTGTATGTATATATGTTTACAATGTATAGATGCTATGAACAGTATTGCAAATAACCTTTGAAATATATTTTGGTAAGAATCATCAGATTTTAGATTTTTATCGACCATTCAGCACCAAAAAGTCGAGGGTCAGGCACCTGAAAGCAGTACTCTTATATCTTATTTTTGCACGCATACTATTTTATGTATTGGTTAGCCATTGCTATTTTTTTTTTTCATTATTCCCATTAGTATTAATTTAATTCCTATATCTTTCATACCTTGTATAAAAAGGCATCTATCTTTATTTTAGCAGTATTATCAATCGTTATTTGGTTGTTTTATTTTGTTCTGTTGTCCTAACCCATTCCCATACAATTCCACATTTTGAAGCCCCTCAAGAAAAAGGTTTTTGAAAACAATATGGATAGTGAAAAAATTGCTTGTACCAAGTAATTTTCTTCAATGTCCATAATGTTTGCTACTATAAAAGGCAAAGATATTCCAAATTCCACTAACTCGAAATTGTTATCTTCAACTTCTTTCAATTTGAACAAGTCTGAAATTTAGTCATCTGGTAGTGGCCCTCTTGTTAAGCATTTAATGTCAAAGTTTCGCCCACTTTCAGATGACAAATATTTAGATTGGCCCTAATTCAAAGAAGTTGCAGATAACAATTTTTGGGTCATGTATTTTCATAAATGTTTTCCAAAGCTTTATCCTTTTGTCCAAACGTGGATTTGTGTGGGAATGGGTCATAGACAAAGTCTGAAATCTTACTTGTTGGTAGTTGGTATAAGTATCAGTATATCTGTTTATAAATCTGCATTCCAAATATAACCCATTACCAGGTGAGAAATTTTCCAATCATAGTATTGCAAACGACAATTTTAAGTAGACAAAATTCTGAATATCTGTCTTTCTAGGTAGAAATTAACATGGAAAACAAAGAAATAGCTTGTTGCAAGCAATTTGTTCATTTTTCACATTGTTTTCTCAAATTATTTTCTTGAAGGGTTGGAAAAAGCAGGTTTGTTTTAGAATAAGCTAGATATACTTTCAGATTAATAAAGGGAAAAAAATAATAACCCTATTAGGGAATTTCGTTTTTAGAATGAATTATTAACTGATGTAAATGCAGTGATATTAACCCTTGTCATGCTGAAGTATTCCCTGCAAATTGCAATAAAATGAAAGGGCTTAAAGTACTGGAAGCACTAGTTTTGGGTCATTTTTTTTTCTGTAAATCAGTCTAATAAATAACTCTGATTTGAAAGGGATAATCAGGTGATGTATAAAGATGAGACTGCACTGCTGGCTGATCTTTGTCTATAGGTCCTGGAAAAACAGGAATATTCTTGGTATAGCAAGAGAAGGGTTCAATAATATGTAATTGGTTATTAGCTATGAGTATATTAATCCATTAATCCATTACTAGATAACAAAACTTTACACTTGTCTAAATTGAATAAAGTTGCCACCGTTTTTAGGTTAATTAACCCTTGTCATGCTGTATAAATTACCTTACTGAATTGGTGTATAATCAAAAAGCTGAAAGCACTGATAGAACTTGTTGTTCAAAAATCAATATTTCTATTAGAAATTTATTTCATAAACATCTCTGACAGGAAAATTACAAGCAGGAGGTGTAGACCAAGATCAGACTGCACTAAAGCGCAGGCTGATCTTGTTCTACATCTCCTGCCAAACACCGGAAAATTTCGGGTTCAGCATGACAAGGGTTTAATTTAAAGAATCTTTAATTTTTTGGGTAGCAAGTATTGTGGATAATGAAGAAATTGCTTGTTTTCAAAGCATTTTAGCTCTTCTGAGCACAAAGTGGGAGGTGAGCTATTGTGATTGGTAGTTGTCCGTCTACCGTCCGTCTGTCTGCCTGTCCACAATTTCTTTAAAAATCTTCTCCTCCTAAACCTGTAGGCCAATTAAGCTGAACTTTGCAGGTATGTTTGTTGAGTGAAGTACTACAAAAGTTGTTAAAAGAATAACATTCCGTAAATAACTCTGGTTGCCGCTGCGTTTGAAAATGTGAAATTTAAGTAAATCTTTAAAAATCTTCTCCTCCTAAACCGTTAGGCTAATTAAGCTGAAACTTGGCAGGGATGTACCTTGGGTGAAGCTCTATAAAAGTTGTTAAAAGAATAACATTCTGTTTAAAACTGTGGTTGCTGGGGCATTTGAAAATGGGAAATTTTAGTAAATCTTTGAAATTTTTATCTCAGAAACTGCAAGGCCAAAGGCATTTATATTTCATATGTAGCTTAATCACATAGTTTTTTACCAAGTTTTCAAAAATTTGATCTCTGGGGTCAAAAAAGGCCCCGCCCCTGAGGTTTGAAGTTTGGAAAAATGCTTAATTATAGCAAGTTCAAAAGACATCTCCTTGTTAACTATAAGGTCTAGGATATTCTTATTTGATATGTAGTATAACTAGATGGTTTTGTACCATATCCCTGAAAATTTATCTCAAAGGGTAAAATGGCACTGCATTAGGGGTCGAAAATAGGGAGAAAAGCAAAATTTGAGTAAGTTGAAAAAAAATTCTTCACTTTTAGACCGAGGGCATTTATATTTGGAATGTAGCATGGCCTGGCTGTTATCTTTCAATTTTGATTAAATTATGCCTGTAGGTTAAAAACACCCCTTCCCTGGGTGTCCAAAGTTGGTAAAATTGCTCAATTAGACCATGTTCAACAGTCCCCCTCTCCCAATCTACCAAGTCTAAGGCAATCATATTTGGTATATAGCATAACCAGATTGTTCTTTGACATGCTAGCAAAAATTCTTATCACAGGGATAAAGTATTGCCTTGCCCCAGAGGTCCAAAATTTGGAAAATGCCCAATTAGTGCAACTTCAAAAGTCTTCTCCTTCTGAAATATAAGATAAAGGACATTCATATTTGGTATGTAGCATTTCTAAATAATTTTGTACTATGTTACAGGAAAATATGTCCTTAGGATCAAAAACGTCTCTGATCCAGGGGTCAAAAATGGCATAAATCGCTTAATTTGAAAGAATTCTTCTTCTTAAATATAGGGCCTAGAGCTATGATATTTAAAAAATAGCATAATTATATTTAAATCAACCAATGTTTATATCATTTTGACAAAAAAGCCCTTTCCCAGGCATCCAAAGTTATGAAAAATGCTCAATAAAAGCATGTTCAAATATCTTCCTCTACCAATGTACAAGTTGTAATGCATTCATATTTGTTTTATGGTACATCCAGATTGTTCTCTATCAAGGTTGCTAAAATTATACCTATTAGGTCAAAATGGCCCCACCCCTGAGGCCCCAAGTTTGGTAAAATGCTCAGTTAGAGCAATATCAAATTCTTCTCCTCTCAACACTGGTCCACATTAAAAGAAGTTGCAGACAGTAATTAAAGATTGATTGAAATATGAATACAAAGAATTTCAGGGTAGAAAACATTGTGAGAAATGGAAAAATTGCTTGTAACTCCAAAGTTCTCCGTTTCTTACAATGCTTTTGTAAACCTATTTTCCCTAAGGGCATCAAAATGTTGGATAGTCTGGTAATGGATTAAACAATAAAGCCATAGTCATTCATTTTTGTTTTATAGCATTACTGGATAGAATTATAAATAGCCCAAATTCTTATTTTTGTTTAATTTAATTTTGTTCAAGTAGTGTCTTTTTTATACATAGGGAATATTACAACAGTGTCTTTTTCTATGCGTTGTTATCGTGTTCGAGAATCGTGTGTAGGTATTTTTTATTGGATGAGACCAAAGGTCGAATCCAATAAAAATACCTACACACGATTCGAGAACACGATAACAACAAATAGAAAAAGACACTGTTTTAATATTCCTTTTATTATATGCCTTTAGGAAATGACATTAAGAAAATTCTTTTAAATGGCTAAGAAATAACCGACTTTACGAAAAACCCGGAACGTCAATACACAAAATAGTAGTCCGTGTTTAACGGTACTCGACGAATACGGTTTTTTGCTACACGCCGAATATTGATTTTTTTTCTGTCGAGTTGTATTTGACAGCCAGGTTTTACTCCATATCTTTTATAGGTGTATAATAAAAAAAAGTATTGTAATTTGCAGATGCCTCAGGTGAGTGATTTAGGACCATCATGGTCCTCTTTTTTCATGATCCCGTCAAAAAGTAGCATTGTGAGGGAATGGGTAAAGTTATGAGTTTTTTTTTACTCACCTGAGCACAACATTGTCATGGTGAGCTATAGTGATGATATATTGTCCTTTATCAGTCTATCTGTCCATCTGTCAAAAAAACTCCTCCTAAACCAAGAAGTAAACTTAGTGGTGACTCACCTGATGAAATTCAACAAAATTTATAATAGAGTGAATTGTTACATTTGTTCAATTTTCTTGGTAGAAAACATTTAGGAAAATGAAGAAATTGCTTGTTGCAAACAATTTTGTGTGCACACTTAGTCTAGAGGCTACAATTTCTGCTAAAATGTCTTGAAATTTGGTCAGAAAAATTGTCTCCATAAAACCTCAGATAAGTTCTATAATGGTTCATATGGGGTCAATAACTAGGTCACTTGGTCAAATCTTAGAAAAACCTTGTGTGCACTGTAGAGTTCACATTTTTTGCCATAAATGTCTTGATACTTTGTCAGAATGTTTGTCTGCATCATCTCTCGGTCAAGTTTAATATTGGGTCCAGGTCAAAAACTAGGTCATTAGTTTAAATCCTAGAAATAATCTTGTGTGCACTCTAGAGGCCAAATTTTAGGCTCAAATCAAATGATTTACAGTCGAATTGGGTAAAAAAACAAGTCACTAGTTCAAATCTTCGAAATACTCCAGAGGCCATGTTTTTGGCTCAATTGAATTGATATTTGATACAAAAGTTTTTCTGCATATTATCTAAGTTATCTTCGATATTTGGTTATAGGGGGTCAAAATCTGTCACTAGGTCAAAT
Organism: Fragum fragum; assembly: GCA_946902895.1. NCBI lineage: Eukaryota > Metazoa > Mollusca > Bivalvia > Cardiida > Cardiidae > Fragum > Fragum fragum. The sequence continues at coordinate 12,606,387 of OX336366.1, forward strand.
CCTAGAAATAATCTTGTGTGCACTCTAGAGGCAACATTTCAGGCTAAAATTTAATGATATTTGGTCAGAATGTTTGTGTTTATGATATCTCAGCCAAGTTCAAAATTGGGTCTCATGGGGTCAAAATCTAGGTCACTAGTTCAAATCTTAGAAATTCCTTTAATGCACATTAGAGGTCCAATTTTTTGCTCAATTAAATTGATATTTGGTCAGAATGTTAGTGTCCGTTATATTGGTTGACATATGGTCAAAAACTAGATCACTAGGCCAAATCCTAGAATACCTTTACACTCCAGAGGCCACATTTTTGGCCTATTTGGTTTGATATTTAGTCAGAATATCTGTTTTCAAAATATCTCAACCATGTTCACATTTGGGGTCAAAAACTAGGTCAAATCTGAGAAAAACCTTGTTTTTACTCTAAAGGCCACATTTTTTACTCAATTGACTGGATATTTATTCAGATGTTTGTCTAAATAAAAAGTTGTCAAGTTTGTATTAGGTCACATGGGGTCAAATACTAGGGCGCAAGGTCTTATATGAAGAAATCTTCTTTCCAATTTACTTGTTACTTTTCTTTCACAATTACCTTGAAACTTTATAAGAATGTTTGTTCTTGATTTCTTGGACAAGATTTGATAATGGGTCACTTTTGGCTAAAATAAATTTACTTGTGCTATTTTACTTCTATAGTCATCAACTCAGGTCAGCAGACAATGCGGTTGTTAACCCTTGTCATGCTGTATAAATTACTAAACTAAATTGCTGTAAAATCAAAGGGCTGGAAGCACTGATAGAACTTGTTGTTCAAAAATCAATGTTTCTTTTACGAATCAATTTCATAAACAACTCAGACAGGAAAATTTCAAGCAGGAGGTGTAGACCAAGATCAGACTGCACTTATGTGCAGGCTGATCTTGGTCTACATCTCCTGCAAAAACCGGAATATTCCGGGTTCAGCATGACAAGGGTTAAAAAATGCTGCAATGATTAACCCTTTCCTGTACAAACCCAGGATTTAAGATAGCTGTGATTTTATACTTGAGAAAATATGGAAACAAGCAATTTCTCCTTTTCCCTTAATATTTTTTACTGCATAGGATGGTTTGATTTCAAATGGCATCCAATTTTCATTGTCATCATCAATCTCTTCAATCTCTTTCAAAAAGACTAGTCTAAGATTTAAAAAGTTCGGGAAAGAAGTTTAGTGTAGTTTATTAGTTATGTGAAGTGCTTTAACATTTCATAAATAGATCTTTTACAGAGAATTTTCTTCCTGAAATTGTTTAAGAGTTTGTAGCAATATAGCTTTTAATGATATCATCAATATTTTTCATCTTTATGAAAGTTTTGTTTAGTTTAGTTGTTTGTTTTTTTTCTTTGTGTGTGCCATCTTTAGGTCATTGTGCCAAAGGTCATGATGACCTATTGCAATTGTGTTTTGTCCTTCATTGTATGTTAACTTTTTATTTTTTTCCACTTCTTCTTAAGAACACTTGGACGGATTTCAACCGAACTTCCCAGGATGCATTCCCATGGGAAGGCACTCCAGATTTGTACACATCATGGATTTATCTCCCCTGGGGGCACCATAAGGGGCCAAAAAGGGCAGATCTTTTAAAAATCTTCTAAGCTTGAACCAGCTGTCTGATTTAATTCACATTTGGTATTTATAGTCTTTAGGGCAAGGGCTAGAAAGTTTGTTCAAGAAAAAATATCTGTCGAGAAATGGTCAGGGCGGGGGATCGGGGAAGGTAGGGGGCATAGGCTATCATAGTGACAACTTTGAAAATCTTTTCCTTCTATCAAACTAAAAGCCTACAGCTCTGATGTTTAGTGTGGGACAGGTCTGGTGGACATCTATCAAGATTTTATAAATTATGGCCCAAGGTTCATAATTAGCCCATACCCAGATCTCACAAGTTTATCATGGGCTTGTATAGTAAAAACCTTAAAAGATCTTTTTCTCCCAAACAGAAAGGCCTAGAGCTTTGATATGTGGTTTGTCGCATCATCTGGTGGACATTTATCTTGGCAAGGTGAGGGGGTATAGGCTTACATAGTGACAACTTTGAAAATCTTTTTCTACCAAACTGAAGACCTACAACTCTGATATTTGGTATGTGGCATCATCTTGTGGACATCTATCAAGATTGTATATATTATGGCCTAAAGTTCATAATTAGCCTGCTCCAGACAAGTCACGAGTTTAACATAGGCTTGTATAGTGAAAACCTAAAAAAATCTTTTTCCCAAACAGAAGGGCCTAGAGCTTTGATTTGATTTGTAGCATCATATTGTGGACCTTTAACTGTCTATGTGCTCTTTGGACTCAGGTGACTGATAAGGTCCTATGGGCCTGTTGTCTGATTTGCTTGATGTTAAAATTTACAATTCTTGGTCTATAGGGTAGAAAACATTGAGGATAATGAAGAAATTGATAATGAAGAAATTACATATAACAAGCAACTTCTTCCTTTTCCGTAAGTTTTCCAATGTAGATAACCAGATATCGGTTTTATTGATCCTTATAAGATTTATCCCGGTGATTTAGCGTCAAATATATATATATGTATTGTGAGGTAGAGCTTTGGCTCCTCAATCAAGAGGTCAGAGTTTGAATCCCGGGATCAATCTTAGATCTGTCATTGGCCCACATAATCGGTGCAAGTCTTAATGTTTTCTCCAGGAAGCAGAATCTGGAGGGAATAATCTAAGTTGGAAGAACTTGCTTCCCAATTGATGTCAAATAAATAGGTTTTAAACTGGATCTTAAGTACATTCCTTAATACATGCTTTGATTATTGAAAACTGCCCCCTTCAGATGAATGTGTTTCCTCATAAGTACCTCTAAGTAAACTTCATGAAACTTGTATTTGCTTGCCAGATTTAATAAATGTATAAATGAATTTATTGATTTTTCCAGAATGTTTTCCTATGCTTTTTATTTAAGGGCAAAAAAGAATGATTGTTGGAAGATGGGATAACCCTTTCCCACAAGACAAAAATAACCCTTTCCCAGAAGACAAAATTTTAGACTGGTTCTAATTCAAAGCAGTTGAAAACCACAATTTCAAGTTGATAGAATCTCGTGTATCTCAGTCATTTTAGGTAGAAAACGCTGTGGCATATGATAAGCAATTTCTTCATTTTCCACATTGTTTTCCTGAGCTATTTTCTATTTGTGAGGGAGGATGGGTTTACTGATTCCCACAATTTGACGCTTTCTGACACCCCGTCAAGATAATTGAGAAAACATTGTGTACATTTCTCCATTTTACCCAGTGTTTTCTACCAAGAAAGTTGAAAAAATCTTAATTTTCATAAACTTTCAATTGTTGTCGCAACTCCTTTCAATTTGGACTGGTCTAAAATGTGACTGTGTGGGAATGGGTTAATGCCTGTAAATATTAATTAGCTTGTGCGTGACATTTCCAACAATTACACATGTGCGCCAAGTTAAGACTCAGATCAGCCTGTGCATCTGCACAGACTGATCAGAGTCTTCACTCTGCGCTCTGTAGATAGATACTGACCCAAAGCTTCTGTAAACAATCAGCGAATATTCTAATTATCCTGAATGGCTGTCCAGAGTGCTCAATCTGTGCGAGTCATGCACCTGCAAAATTGTTTGAAATGTCACGCACAGGCTCATTTAAGTTGTCATGACACAAAATATTCTGAATACTCATGCTATTTTTAATCTAGTCACCAAAACAGCACTGTAAGCTGTTTATTTCACCGCGTCTTAGCTAATTTTTTAACCCTTTCCTGTTTAATCCCTGCTTTTTGTGTCCTTGTGATTTCATATAGAAACAGTTTCTTTTTTTTCCACAATATTTTTTACCCTACTGAATGGCTATTTTACATATTAAATCCTCTCTACTTTTCCTCTGCAAAACCTTTGAATTTGTGATAGGTCTTAAATGTTGCAAAACAGGAAAGGGTTAAGAAGGAAGCCTTGAATAGCAAACAACTGTGTGAGAAACGTCTATTGGTAGGCTGTGAAAACAAGGATCTCCTAGGTAGTCAGTAAAACATCTGGTTAAAAAGAGATAGGGTCAAGAAAAGGTCAACAAGGAAATTTAAATCAAATTTTAAAGTAAAATAAATTTATGATCTGGTAGAAATATACAATAACCAAACTGTTTTTATCCTGGCCAGCCTGCAAAGTCTGACTAGGATTGATGTGTGTCTCTGTAGTTCTGTTTATTCTGTTTATTCATCATTGCTACCGTGACGCATACCAATAAGAGCGACTTCCCAAGAAGATGGTCAGTTGTTACGGGGGATAGTGAAAGGATACAAGATGAAACTGCTGAGAGCCCCTTCTGGTTCTGTAACCTGCTCCATGGATAGCACTGTCACATGGGGGCCTCCGTATAACGTCTCATCAGAAAGACAATTAGTTGGGTAGTTGATACGGTCAGCCCGGGGGTCGAATATGTGATTTTGAGATTTGAAGTCAAGTGCTCTTCCAACTGAGCTAATCAGACTTACACTAGGATTGATCTTTTTCAACCTAGGGGGTCCTTCTTTGCTTACTACTTTGATGGGTGTTAACTAGAATACTTAGTGTTTGATAATGAACAAAAAAGGGAATTATAATATTTTCTCAAATTTATTGTAGTTTGACTGTGACAAGATCTCTTGAACACCCAGTCTAGGTGCTTTACATCTGAAAAATTTAAAGCACACTGCTACCCATTTATAGCTTAGCTTACTATATTTTGAAAACTTTGTAGGAAAAGCAGAAATTGCTTATAATATGTAATTCTCTTTTTCTCACAAGGTTTTCTACCTTATTTGGCCCTTTCTTTCAAATTATAGCACACTTTGAAATGTTGTCCTCAACTTCTTTCAATTTGAAACAGTCTAAATGTTTGTCATCTGGTAATGGATTAATATTCTTTGAATCTTTTCTAGCAAAATATTCTTCTTAGGGGGTGGGGGGGTCCTGCTTGGTTCAGTAAATGGAGTCAGGATGAGATGAGGAGAATCTGTACTTTATTCCAATCATTGCTGCAGGTCACATTGCATTGTACTTGGTCAATTTCAGACCCATAGCAAGTAAGTGCATGAGTTACTGAACCTAGTTGTGATGAAACAAACATGGTTCAAAGAGGTTTTAAACCATTACCACATACTTCTATATTTTACACACTTGTACAAAATTAGATTTGACCACATCTAAAATGTTGTCTGTGACACCGACCAGTCTAAAAAAAGTTATTTGGTAATGGGTTAAAGCGGTGCAAACTTTTTTTTTCTTTCCTTCTTTAAAGTCTTAATAGATTCTTTTTTCATTGAGTAATGTGAGGAACAAAACCATCAGTTGTGTTTTTTGTACACTTTTTACGTGTAATTAGAGAAATATACATACATTTGCTTAACCCATTCCCTCGATCCACGATCCAAAAAGCTTGGGAAAACATTGTGGAAAATGAAGAAATTGCTTGTATCAAGCAATTTCTTCATTATCCACAATGTTTTCTTTCCAAAAAGACAAAACAATTGAAAATTCCATCAACTTGAAATTGTTTTCTGCAACTTCTTTCAATTTGGACAGGTCTAAAATTTCTCTGTGTGGGAATGGGTTAAATTGGATTGTCTTGTTATTTGTATGTATTCCAATTGCAATGAATCCGCTTTTCACATTTGTGATTGAGCTTTTGTTTTAACATGATATTACCAGTGTTTTAAATGACAGATTCTCATTTACAATCCATTACATTTATTTTAGTGCTCTAGATTAACACATAAATAGTACCTCATTACCCAGATTTAGTTGTCCTGAAAAAAATTACATTTAACATTGTGGGGAAACTAGAAATTGTAAACGACAAGCTATTTCTCCTTTTTCTGAATGCTTTTTACCAAATCTGGCATTTATCTTTTAATGTAAATGTAATTTTATTTGTTGTCTGTTATGTCTTTGAAGTTGGGAAGGTCTAAAATTCTGTTATCTAGTAATGGGTTAAGGAAAAAAAGTAAAATATGTAATACAGTGAATTGTCCTGAAAAAGCAATCTTATTCATCGTAATTAATTGACTACTACAACAGTCAATATATTAACATGGTAATAACAATTTAATAACTGCTCAAGATGATTACATGTGCCTTTTAGTGTGAAATGAGATTTCATTCTGGTTGTTGAAGTTTATAAACACATTAAAATATTATCTCAACATTATGTTTTTGTTTCTTTTTTAGCACACAAGGTGAGCTAATGTGAGTGGTATATGTCAGGCATCTGTCCGTCCAATTATCTGTTCATAAACCCTAACCAGTTATTTAAAAAATTTCTTCTAAACCACAAGGCCTAGAGATTTGATATTTTGTATATATCATTGCCTATTGACCCTCTCCAAAAATACTTCAAACAATTACCATATTCTGATAATTAGCCCTTTTCTCTGTGATCCCTGATTTTATATAGGAATAAAGAAGGAAATCTTTGGAATTCTTCTTCTCCGAAACCATAAGGCCCAGGGCTTTGATATTTGTTATGTACCAATACCTATGGAGTATGGAATTAAAATACCTCAAAGAATGACATTACTTTTAAAATTATCCCTTTGTTATGTGATCTCAGCTTTATATATGATTAAAGAAAGAAATTTTAAAAATTTTCTTCTCTGAAACCAAAAGGCCTAGAGCCTTGATATTTGGGAAATATGTATATCATTGCTTATTTACCCGTAACCATAATACTTCAAAAAACGACACAACCCTATGTTGTGGGAGCTCTGATTGACATAGGAATAAAAGGAGAAAAACTTCTTCAAAGTTAGGCTGATATTTTGTACATATCATAAAGCCACGAGCCATCATATTTAGTCGAGCAATATTGGACCATCGCAGTCTTCTTGTTTATAAATATTTCACTACTGTTTAACCCTTTACTGAATTTCAAAATTTTGGAATGGTCCAAATTCAAAGGGGTAGCAGACAATCATTATAAAGTAAGTTCAATTCAAAAAGAAACCATCCTATAAACATGATAGATAACATTGCGGTACAAGAAGAAATTGCTTGTGACAAGCAATTCCTTCTTTTCCACAATGTTTTCTCAAGTGAAATACAGGGATTGTATGTGAAAGGGTTAACCAACATTAAACCAGTACCACATAATCCTATTTTTATGTGTGCTAAGAAAAAATAATAGTAGAAAACTTTTCTCGCAGTGTATTCTACCCTGCTTGTCACTAGCAATTTCTTCATTTTACCCAATTTTTCAAAAACTTTTTAGCTCACCTGAGCACAACGTGCTTGTAAAATATTGTGATCACACTCCGTCCATATGTCATCTGTTGTATGTCAACAATTTCTTTAAAAACATCTCCTCCCAAACCACTGGGCCAATTTCAACCAAATTTGGCAGAAATGTTCCTTAGGTACCCTCCTTTAAAAAAAACTTAAAGAATCAAATCCTTTGAAAACTTTGTGGCAACAAAAGTGAAATGTAAAAAAAAAAAACTTAAAAATTCTCCTCTTAACCCTGGAGGCCTATAGCCTTGATATTTTGCATGAAACATCAGTATTTTGAACTCATTCAACATAGCTAAAATCATTACCCTCAGGTCCCAAGGGGCAGAGCTAGGGATGGGTGGGTTAGGGTGTATTTCTATACAGAAACAAAGAAGGATTTTTAAATGACACTCCCCAAACCATTGAGCCAATTAAAACCAAATTTGGCAGAAATGTTCCTTAGGTGCCCCCCCCCCCTCCCCTTACAAATAGCTTAAAGAATTAAAATCCATTGAAACTCTGGTTGCCGTTGCAATAAAAGTGGAATTTAAGAAAACTCTAAAAGTCTTTTTCTCAAGACCCGGAAGGCCTAGAGCCTTGATATTTTGCACGAAACATCAGTACATTCACCTCTTTCAAAAAATCTTAAAAGTCTTTTTCTCATAACCCCGAAGGCCTAGAGCCTTGATATTTTGCACAAAACATCAGTATATTGACCTCTTTCAAAATAGTCAAAATCATTACCCTCGGGTCCCCAGGGGCAGAGTTGTGTGTGTATGTGTGTGTAGGGGGGGTGTCTATATAAAAACAAAGAAGTATTTTTAAATGACATCTCCTCTCAAACCATCAGGCAAATTAGAACCAAATATATGTACGGCAGAAATGCTCCTTAGGTAGCCATCTTTCACAATAGGTAAATGAACATGCTAAAATGTTTACTTTTGGATCTCCAGGTACAAAGCTTTTATATTTTTATAGTATGGTTATGCCCACTTCTAACATAATCTTAGCCTTGACAATAAATTTGAATATTGAAAGAAAAAGACCTCTTATCTCTAGTGAGCGCACCAGGGCCAATGGCCCTCTTGTTTCTCGAAGAGGAAAAATAAGTGGGATTGTTTGGGTTTACAGGATCCTGATACTTTAATTTCACATGATACTTGGTGGATGGAAGGAAATGTATTGTTACATGAGAATATTGTTTAAACTGATTACTGTTTTTATGAAAAGACCTGTAGAGACCATGAAATCAAATATGATAAAGGCATTTTTGGCTATCAATACATTATCAGACAGGAAAATCTAAGACTTGTCCAAACTGAAAGAAGTTGAAGTTGGAAGGAAATAATATCGTGGTTAATGAGGAATTTTCTTTTAGCAAGCAATTTCATTTAACCCATTCCCACACAATGATGTTTTTTGACATCCTTGAATAAGAATGTTTTGGAAAACATAGTGTGAAATGAAGAAATTGCTAGCTTGTAACAAGCAATTTCTTTATTTAACACAATGTTTTCTTCCCATAAACTTGAAAAAATCTAAAATTTCATTAACTTTAGATTGTCATCTGCAAATCATTTACATATGGACAAGTGTTAAATTTTACCGTCTGGTAATGCATTAACCCATTCCCACACAGTGACACTTTTGGATGCCCCTCAAGAAAAATGTTTTGGAAAACAGTGTGAAAAATGAAGAAATTGCTTGTGACTTGTTTTCTACCCAGAACGTTGAAAAAATCCTCAATTTCATATTCTTTAAATTGACATCTGCAACTTCTTTCAATTTGGACCAGTCTAAAATTTTACTGTGTTGTAATGGGTTAAACAATATTGTCAAAAGCTTTTGTCTTGAGGGCCAGAAGCTCAAGCAATTACAGAGTTTACTAAATGATGTCACTAGATAACCCATACTTCAGCTGATTGAGAATATTCAAATATTTGAAGGCAGACGGGCAAAGATCAGCCTGTACATATTGTTTTACTATCTTGGTCTACAACATGCGATAGTATTAATCCTTTCCTGTTTTGCAAAATTTTAGACCTGTCCAAATTCAAAGGTTTTGCAAACGAAAATTTAAAGTGGATTTAATTTGAAAAATAATCAATCAGAAAAGTAGAAAATATTGTGGAAAAAGAAGAAATTGCTAGTAACAAGCAATTTCTTCACTTTCCACAATGTCTTCGCAATTACAAAATCACAGGGCTGTAAAAACCAGGGATTGAACAGGAAAGGTCGTAATACACAGAGTCATACTAGAAACATTGTGGCAAATCAAGGATTTTGTTATGTGTATACTTTGTAGATCCATATAAATTTGTAAACATAAAATGTGAAGCCAAGAAGCCAAATTATTAAAGGATTTAGGGATCATCCTTAAACAATGTAATTTCACTTAGATTTCAAAACCATTAGTTTGCCAAATATATGGTAAGAGACATGAAAGAAAGGCAAAACTGTCTGTTGGAAACCTAAATATGGCCGAGTGGTTAACGTGCTCGACTCGTAATCTGGTGGTTGCGGGTTCGAGCCCCACCGGAGGCGGGTAGTGTATTTGGGCAGGACACTTTACAGACGGAGCCCCAGTCCATCCAGCTGTAAAAGTGGGTAGCATTGGTTAGAATCCATTGCCTCTCTCTATATGTGCATGATAAGATCTTATATGAGTTAGGACCACAATGGAAATAAGAGTCTTTCGACCCTTTATCGTGTTATCCTCTAGGAAAAAAAAAGAATATTGTAACTACAGCATGAATAAGCCAAACCAAAAAAAAAGGTTGACATTAATGTTGGGGGCCATCAATCCAGTCTTACTGAATGAATTGACTGGTCAATTAACTTATTACCAATTAACCCAATGTTGCAAGCAATTTTTTCATTTTTCACAATTTTTTCCACAGCTGTTATTCTTGAGGGGCGTCAAAAAGCAACTTTGCTTGGGAATGGGTTAATAGACTGCAAGCAAATCTCACTGACCTCACGCATGGTATCTTGACCGAGTCATCAGGTAATTCTTCTTTGCAAAATGTATTGTCAGGGACATTGTTCAACAATCAAACTATAAGTGGTCAACCTAAACATAAGCTGTATTAATGATGCTTAACTCACCCACAAACAAAAATGTTTAGTATAAATGCCGTAGGTCTTAACTGCACTCCCAGTCTATATCAATGATCTGGTTTGTCAATCAATTTTTGATTGGCAGGGATGATATGTCAATCATAGATCTTTTTACACAGATAACCCAACCCTTTGACTTAACCCATTCCAGCACAATGACACTTTTTATGCCCCCAAAGGGAGGCATAGTAATCAAACTGTCCGTCCGTCAGTCCGTCCATCCCGCTTTTGTGTCGGCTCTGTAACTTCTCCATTCAATAGTGGATTTCAATATAACTTTGCACAAATGTTAACCACCTTCATACGACATGTCGCGAAAAAAAAACAGGTTCCTATCTCAAAGGTCAAGGTCACAATCTGGGGTCAAAGGTCAAAAATGGAGACTTTTTGCCTTGTCGGCTCTGTAACTTCTATAATAACTGAACGATTTTTGAAAGCAGCGTAAGACCCCATTCAAACAAACAAACAAAAACTTCTATAATCATGCATGCAGGTACAAATTTCTTTCATACAAATGTTCACCATCTTCAGACGACCTGTCGCGAAAAAAGACCAAGGTTTCAATCTCAAAGGTCAAGGTCACAAACTGGGGTCAAAAGTCAAAACAGGGACTTTTTGCCGTATCCGCTCTGTAACGTCTATAATCATGCACGCATGTACAAATTTCTTTCACACAAATGTTTACCACCTTCAGACGACGTGTCGCGAAAAAGACCCAGGTTCCGATCTCAAAGGGTCAAGGTCACAATCTGGCGTCAAAGGTACAAAAATCGGCACTTTTTGCTGTGTCCGCTCTGTAACTTCTATAATCATGCATGCAGGTACAAATTTCTTTCATACAAATGTTAACCACCTTTAGACGACATGTCACGAAAAAGACCCAGGTTCCTTTCTCAAAGTCAAGGTCACAATCTGGGGTCAATGGGGCGTCCAGAATTGTTAAATTGCGATCGGAAAGGATAAATTGTATTTACTCTCTTATTCTTCAATGGATTGCTCCCATATTTTGACAGCTGCTTGAATGGGTGGACCACTTCATATGACCTTGACCCAGTGACCTTGACCTCTGACCTTCTTTTGACCTCAGAAAAATCAGTCCATAATGCATTTCTCAATTTCATTCTTTATTTATAGAAATTATTTAATGTATTAAAATTTCATTTATTAAAAAACACGACATACAGATCACAAATGCATGTGGTTGTTTACAAATCAGGTTGTTTACAAATCAAATCAAAGGTGCCACATGCTTGACCCTGTCCTTTGGGGGCATTTGTTACATGACTGTGACCAGCTCTTGTTTATGTCTTCAAGGAGGAAAGCTTTGGAAAACATTGTGGAGAGTGAAGAAAATGCTTGTGACAAGCAATTTCTACATTATCCACGATGTCTTCTACCCCGAAAGACAAAGATATTTATAACTCCATCAACTGAAAATTCTAAAATTTTGTCATATGGTAATGGATTAACAAGGTCATAACACTGTATTGGCATGGAAAGTAAGTTTTATTATTATATAAGCTTGAATTTATTAGTTTTATAATAGTGAACACAGATGTATATACTGTTCATCATGAGTCCAATACAGTGTCCAATTAGAGCACCAACAACACAGCTAATAGGCCACACCTGAAAATATTTAAGCAGAATTCACACATGATTACATGTAACTTGTAAAAATCAGATAATTGGACACACATAAACACAGAAAAAATCTAGACAAAGTTGATTTTCTTTCATTTCAGCATAAACTGTGATCTTGACCAGGTCTGTAAACTTTTTTTTATTTTTGACATAGGCACTCCTTAACCAATTCCCACAAAATCCTGCTTTTCTTTACACCCCTAAAGAACAAGAGGCCCATGAGGGCCTGAGACGCTCTACTGGTTATCAAGTTTTCCGTTAAAGAAATCTGATATTTAAGGAAATTAATTGCTCAAAGAAGAATGCATAAAGAAAAAAAAAGGGGCTTTATCCCCTTTATCATTTTAAGCAACAATCTTCAAGGCCCCTTTTCCCATGTGTCATGACGGATCCACTCCATTTCCAAGAGAAAGTTACCTTATGTCCCTACAATCATTCTGTGAATATTTCATCAGAATCTGACAATAATTGTGGACTTAATCACATAAACAGGATTGTTTTGAATGAAAATCAATAAGGCCCCTTTTCCTATGTTTTCTGATGGATCAATTTCATTTCAAAAGGAACTTTCCTTACAACCCGACAATTGTCCTGTGAAATTTAAAAGACAACTTGATAATGATTGTGATCTTCATCACATACACAAGAATGTTTTGAATGATAATCTGTAAGGCCCCTTTTCCTGTGTTTCAAATGCCACAATTATTCCATGCATCTTTGAAGAGAATCCAATAAAACTGTTGACTTTATTGTGTTAACAAAGATATTAAATTCAAGTTCTCATAGGGCCCCTTTTCCCGTGATATTTTACTGTTGGTTTTATCATTCTATGAAAGTTAAAAGTGAATCCGATGAAATATTGGAAGTACATTATGTTTACTAGAATATTTGAAAAAAAAAAAATCATATGGCCCCTTTTTACATGATACTTGATGGATTGTACCCAGTTCTGAAAAGAACCATCTAAGTATTTGTACAATCATTCTGTGAAATTTTGAAGTGAATCCGGTGAAATCAAGGGGCATCATTGTGTTAACCAGAATATTTAAGAGAGTTTTTCATAAGGCCCCTTTTTATGTGACCCTTGCTATAGTCAGATCCACTGTCAAAATCAACAATTGGAATGATGGTACAATCAATCTGTTTAATCTGTGGAATTTATTGTGTTAATGAGTTTATAGTGAAATATCCATAGGGCCCCTTTTCTCATGATACTTTACAGAACAAACAAAATTTCAAAAGGAACAATTCTAATGAAGGTAGAATCATTCTTTAAAAGTTAAAGAGAATCAATGAAAACAGTGGACTGAATTGTGTCAAGAATTTTTGAAACTAAATTTTCATAAGGCCTCTTTTTCTGTGAAATTTAACAAATCAGACCCAATGTACAAAGGAACAATCCTAATGATAGTTTGAATAAAATGATAAAGACTGAGGACATTATTGTAATAATGATGTTTTGTAAGAAAATTTTTATAAGGTCGCTTTTCTTGTGTCACTTAACCAATCAGACCTAATTTACAAAGGAAAAATCCAAATGAGGGTACAATCATTCTATTAAAGTTTGAAGAGATTCTGATAAATACTGAGGGCATTGTTGTGTTTATGAGGATTTGGTAATACTTTTTCATACAGCCCCTTTTCCTATGATACTAGACAGATCAGGCCTAATTTGGAAAGAAACAATTCTTATGATGGTACAAACATTCTGTGAAAGTTTGAACAGAATCTGATGAAAACTGCAGACTTTATCTTGGTGTCAAATTTTTAAAATAAAATTTTCATAAGGCTCCTTTTCCTGTGATACTTGAAGGATCAGGTCTCATGTCAGCATCAACAATCGTGATGATTGTATAATGATTCTGTGAAGGTTTGAATAAAATCCAATGAAAACTCTGGACTTGGTTACAAGGATTATAGATAAAATTCTCTATAGGCCCTTTTTCCCATGATACTAGACAGATCACGCCTAATTTAAAAAGAAAGAAACCTTTTGATGGAATAATCATTCTGTGAAAGTTTTAACAGAATCTGATGAAAACTGTTGACTTTATTGTGGTACAATGATTTAAAAATCAAATTTCATAATGCTCCTTTTCCTGTGATACTTGACGGATCAGGTCTAATGCAAACATCAACAATCATTATTATTGTACAATTATTCTGTGAATGTTTGAAGAAAATCCAATGAAAGCTCTGGACTTGGTAACAAGGATTTATAAATGAAATTTTCATAAGGCCCCTTTTCCTGTGCTTCTTGACAGTTCAAACCCTGTTCTGAAAAGAATGATAGTTATGACCTTCCAATCATTCTGTGAAAGTTTCAACTAAATCTGATCAAAGCTGTGGGCTTTATTGTGTTAACAGGGTTTTATTAATTGAATTTTCATATAGCCCCTTTTCCCATGTTACTTGATGGATCTGAACCAATTCCAAAGGGAACTCTTCTTACAAAAGTATAATTATTCTGTTTGAGTATAAAGACAACCCCATCTCATCTGTGGACTTACAAGCATTAATTAAGATTTTTTTAATTGAATTTTCCTAAGGCCCCTTTTCCTATGTTTCTCAATGGATCAGACCCAATTTGAAAGGAACAATCCTTATGATGGTACAATCATTATGTGAAAGTTTGAAGTCAATCAGGTGAAATCTAGGGCCATTACATGTTAACTAAGATTTTTTTTATTAAATTTTCATAGGGCCCCTTTTCCCATGAAACTTGATGGATCAAACCTACTTCCGAAAGGAAAATCCATTTAATGTAATAATCATTCGGGGAATGTTTGAAGAGAATTTGTTGAAAACTATGGACTCTATTGTGTTTACGAGGACTTTTTCAATCCAGTTTTAATCGGACCCCTTTTTCCCGTGGTCCTTGACTGATCATACCAAATTTTGAAAGGAACAATTCTTATGATGGTACAATCATTCTGTGAAAGTTTGAAGTCAATCAGATGAAAACTGTGGACTCTAGAGTGTTAACAAAGATCTTTGAATTAAATTTTAATAAGGCCCCTTTTCCTATGTTTCTTGAGGAATCATATCCGATTCCAAAGGTACAATCCTTATGATGGTACAATCATTCTGTGAAAGTTTGAAGATAATCCGTTGTAAATTGTTAGCTCTAGATTATTAATGAGAATTTTATATTAAACATTTCATAAGGCCCCTTTTTCCTGTGTTTCTTGAAGGATCATACCAAGTTTCAAAAGGAATAATCCTTATGTTGGTATAATCATTCTGTGAAAGTTTGAAGGGAATCCAATGAAAACTATTGACTCCAGAGTGTTAACAAGAATTTTTTAATTAAATTTTCATAAGGCCCCTTTTCCCCTGTTTCATGACAGATCAGACCCCTTTTTCGAAAGGAACAATCCTTATGATTGTACAATCATTCTGAGAAAGTTTGAAGAGAATCCGAAGAAAACTGTGGACTCTATCGTGTAAACGAGGATTTTTAATGGAGTTTTTAATTGAATTTTCATAAGGCCCCTTTTCCAATGTTTCTTGACGGATCATACCGAATTTCGAAAGGAACGATCCTTATGATGATACAATCATTCTGTGAAAGTTTGAAGAGAATCCAATGAAAACTGTGGACTCTATCGCGTAAACGAGGAATTTTTAATGGAATTTTTATTAAGTTTTAATTAGGCCCCTTTTTCCCGTGTTTCTTGACGGATCTGACCAAATTTCGAAAGGAACGATCCTTATGATGGTACAATCATTCTGTGAAAGTTTGAAGAGAATCTGATAAAAACAGTGGACTCTATCTCGTAAACGTGGATTTTTTAATTAAATTTTCATAAGGCCCCTTTTCCCGTAATTCTTGACGGATCTGACCCATTTTCGAAGGAAAGATCCTTATGATGGTACAATCACTCTGAGAAAGTTTGAAGAGAATCCAATGAAAACTGTGGACTCTATCGCGTAAACGAGGATTTTTAATTGAATTTTTAATGAATTTTCATAAGGCCCCTTTCCTGTGTTTCTTGACGGATCATACCAATTTTGGAAAGGAATGATCCTTATGTTGGTACAATCATTCAGTGAAAGTTTGAAGAGAATCTGATGAGAACTGTGGACTCTATCGCGTAAACAAGGATTTTTTTTATTAAAATTCCATAAGGCCCCTTTTTCTGTGTTTCTTGACAGATCATACCCATTTTCGAAAGGAACAATCCTTATGTTGGTACAATCATTCTTTTAAAGTTTGAAGAGAATCTGATGAGAACTGTGGACTCTATCGCGTAAACGAGGATTTTTTAATTAAATTTTCATAAACCCCTTTTCCCGTGGTTCTTGACGGATCATACCCATTTTCGAAAGGAACAATCCTTATGATGGTACAATCATTCTAAGAAAGTTTGAAGAGAATCCGATGAAAACTGTGGACTTTATCTCGTAAATGAGGATTTTTAATTGAATTTTTAATTAAATTTTTATAAGGCCCCTTTTCCCGTGCTTCTTGAGGGATCATACCCATTTTCGAAAGGAACGATCCTTATGATGATACAATCATTCTGTGAAAGTTTGAAGAGAATCCGATGAAAACTGTGGACTTTATCACGTAAACGAAGATTTTTTAATTAAGTTTTAATTAGGCCACTTTTCCCGTGTTTCTTGACAGATCTGACCCATTTTCGAAAGGAACGATCCTTATGATGGTACAATCATTCTGTGGAAGTTTGAAGAGAATCCGATAAAAAACTGTGGACTTTATCTCGTAAACGAGGATTTTTAATTGAATTTTTAATTAAATTTTCATAAGGACCCTTTTCCCGTGTTTCTTGACGGATCATGCCCATTTTCGAAAGGAACGATCCTTATGATGATACAATCATTCTGTGAAAGTTTGAAGAGAATCCGATGAAAACTGTGGACTTTATCGCATAAACAAAGATTTTTTAATTAAGTTTTAATTAGGCCCCTTTTCCAGTGTTTCTTGACGGATCTGACCCAATTTTGAAAGGAATGATCCTTATGATGGTACAATCATTCTGTTAAAGTTTGAAGAGAATCCGATGAAAACTGTGGACTTTATCGCATAAACAAGGAAAAGTTTAACGGTTGGACGACGGCCAGTAGAGCTAAAAATGCCTTGGAAAACATTGTGAAAATGAAAATGTGCTTGTAAGAAGTAATTTCTACATTTCCAAAGATCTTTTCCAACCCAAAACACAAATATTTATAAAATTTCTTCTAATCAAAGTTTTCCGCTGAAACTTCTTCCAAATTGGACCAGTTTAGTATATGTAATTGGTTTAAGGCTCTACAGCTTTTATTGAGACCAATTTTCCTACAAGAGTAATCCTAAAATGTGTGTTAAAATTGTGTACCTACCCCTTTATTAATAACTTCAGAATAGGTCAACAGTTTGCTATGAAAAGCTTTGCAGAATAGAGAAAGACAATAAATTTCATAATTATTTCATGTTGGAAGCATATAAAATTCTGTGATTTAAAATTCAATATTTCCAAAACATCCAGATTCACTTCTGCCAGCCTCAGTGAACAATGAAATTGATTATGTAAAGATATTATTACAGTTACTACATAACATGTTAGCTTTTAGAAAAGACAAAACAGAGGAGACTGGGCCATCAAGAAAACAAACGTGCGGGACTCTATCTACTGAAAGAATGAACAAGGAAATGGTATTGTAATGAAAAAGGACATTTACTCTATAAGAAGTGTTAAATTAGGGAAAGAACAAATCCATTGCAAATCCTCTAAATAGACCTTTTCTCTTTGTGTATGACGTCAAAAATTCTTGTCATGAAGTAAGCTAATTATATCTGAACAAACATCACATCACTTCATTTAATTGTTCACCTACAATGAAATGGCATTAACCCAATCCCACACAGTGACACTTTTGGACGTCTCTCTAGAAAAAGAATTGGGAAAACATTGTGCAAAATGAAGAAATTGCTTGTAAAAAGCAATTTCTTCCTTTAACACAATGTTTTCTACCCAGAAAGATGAATCAAATCTTAAATTTCATAAACTTTAATTTGTTGTCTGCAACTCCTTTCAATTAGGATCAGTCTAAAATTTTGTTGACTGGTTATTGACCTTTTAGGGTGTAAATATGGAAGCAGTTATTACCATACCCACCAATAAAGTAGAAGACTAGTTTACAGACATGGCAGATTTTGTCACTTGATCTTCATCAAAACTAGTCCTTATTGACCAGAGAAACAAAGGGCCATATACCTGCCATGGTCTATCCCAGTCTAACGGTATGGGAAAGGCTCCAAACCAAGCACCCAGAATACTGCCAATCGTAGATGCATACACTAAACTTTCTGTCCCAGGCTCTGGGCTGAAATATGAAAATATGTAGATCAGGGCTTGAAAATTCCTAAAGATTTTACTCGTCCTGCACAATGACAAAATATAGTCTTGAATTAATTTCTGTATTCAAATCTTTCAAATTCCAACTGTCCTGCATTATGTATATAGACAAAGAAAAGGAAAAACTGTGCAGGGCGAGTGGATGACTAGAAATTCAAGATAGAAATTCAAGAGTTATGCATATTCATCACTCTCTAGGGCTTGTAGTCTATAAAAATATACCAAATGTAAGTGCATAATGAATCAAGTTAATGCAAAAGTTAAAAAAGTTAAAAAAGTATTGGGTTTATAGTCTTTTACAACACCTTGTGCAATCAAACAACTTTTCAACCCATTCCTAAACAATGACACTTTTTGATGCCCCAGAAGAAAAATATATAAGAAAGTATTGTTTAAAATGATAAAATTTCTCCATTTCCCACCATGATTTCTATCCATAATTGCAAAAATCTAAAATTCCATTTACTTAAAATTGTCGTTTGCAACTCTTTCTGATTTTGACCAGTCTAAAATTTTGTCATGTGGTAATGGGTTAAATCATTGTGACCTTTTTACTTTCTAGATGACAGTTTTTCATGCATCTGTATGACCATTTTGTCACAATTACACTGGAAACCAACTCCAAGCCAGAATAATGATTTCCAAAGCTTTCCTTTATAAACCCCTTATATAGGGCCCCATTTCTTGCACACTTGCAATTTCTTGATCATCCTTAACCCACAACAAACTTTAGACTGGTTCTAAATGAAAACAGTTTGCACATGTCATTTCAAATAGTGTTGAAATTGAGAAATAAGTGCCATAACTTGAGAAAGGCAAAAAAGTGATTTCTCCTTTACCAAAAATGTTTCAATCTCAATCTGTCTACAGTGTATTTGAATTTAGGATTATTTGCTAATTGGTTAAATAAGCCATGGTTGGTTAACCCATTCCCACACACTCCATTCCGACACAATAGGATTACAGACCAGTCCAAATTCAAAGAATTTGCAGAAGACAATTTTAAGTAGATGAAATCTATCAAGTCGTTGTCTTTTTGGGTAGGAAACATTGTGGATAATGAAGAAATTGCTTGCAATTTCTTCATTTTTCACAATGTTTTCCAAAGCTTTTTTATTGAGGAGAGTTTAAAAGCGTCATTGTGTGGGAATAGGTTAAAGTCTTCTTTAAATGGTTTGATGTGTGGCAGTCAGGATAAAGTCACTACCTCTCTCTCTGAGACCTGAAAATATCAAGAGTGAATATTCAAGAGTAACCATATAAACTTTAACTCTTTCCCACACAGTCCTGCTTTTTGATGCCCCTCATGAAAACAGCTTTGGGAAACATTTTGAGAAATGAAGAAATTGCTTGTAACAAGCAATATTTTTCATTATCCAAAATATTTTCTATCCTCAAAAAGGTAAAAAAAATAATTCCACAAACTTGGAAACTGTTCTCTTTAACTGCATTGAATTTGAACCGTATTAAATTTTGTTTTGTGAGTTTGGGTTAAAACTTTCATGGCAATATCACTTACCTTACATTTTGTTGCAAGATACATTAACATGGCAAAAACTCACCTGTTTAAAGCAAAGACTTTTATCCAACTTTCTGCTGAGATTCCAAGATGAATGAATGTTGGTATGATGGCAACACAGGTGAGCAGAAGAGCGAAATGAAATGTTTCTGTAGTATTCCTGAATTAAATTGAGGATAGATGTTTGTTTATAACTTCAGATCCATATTCCTTTCAATGCATGAACATTAAAATCTAAATTTTTCATCTGTGACAATGACTTATATGAATATAGAGGTCTTTTTCTTCACAAAATTATAACTATAATCAATTATTCTATTTCTCAGAATAATAAGACATAGTATGAAACTAACTTTTAGCCTATTCCAACCCAATGGCTCTTTTTTATGCCAATAAAGGTTGGTATCGATGTTTTTTTTCACGTCACAGACTTTGGTTATCCTTATTCCCTCTCAAAAACTATTTCAACACAATATTCTGAAAAGTAATTTTGCAAAAAATAAGAGGCCGTTTGTCAGAATAAAACAGGGTATTTCCCAAATAGCCTACATAGGCTGTTAACCTATTTAAATTAAGCCAAGACAGTTGCAAAGAATATTTGGTAATTCACACGGTGCGTATAACTGTTGGAATCCTGCATTCAGCTTGAATTTGCTCAAACTAACATCGTTGTTATGTCATCAAATCTGTAAAGATCAGTCAAAAATTACCGTAAGCATTATAGACACCTACCGTAGTTTTGCATTGACCATTTGATGTGACATGAATTAGGACGTTAGTTGATTCACTTGTCAATTTGTTACCTTCCGTTGACTTTGGGTCAATTGCAGATGAAGTCATGAAATATCCACAACATAATTCCATGATATCTAAAAAAAACCTGGAATTCCTCTGAACGGTTCCTATTAAATTATAACCAAAAAAGGCCACTTTAAGCCAATCAGATTACCACGAAGACAATATCTGACTCAAATTTAAGAGTTAAGCATCCGTTTGAGAGTATGTTTAAAGTGTATGAAAATTTAGTTTTTTTTCAGCTTCTGGGTAGTAAACATTGTGAAAAATAAAGAAATTGCCTGTTGCATGCAGTTTCTTTATTTACACAATGTTTTTTCAGTTATTTTTCTTGCTCGGCGTCAAAAAGCATTATTGTGTGTTAATGGCCTGAAATGACTGAGGTAAAGATAGCAAGAGTCACTGTACTAAAGTAGTACTTTTCATCTATCATGGTCCCTTTATGAAAAAAAAAAAGATCATGTAAATTGTGCTTTGTGCACTCCTAGACCTGTCTAAAATGACTTTTATCTCAAAGTAATGGTAATAAATCATAAATTAATTGCATAAGATGAGATCTTTTGAATTATACTTCTCCAAGCAGATTGCCTTTTACACAAAAAGTCAAATTCATATCTATTAATTTTTTAGTTATACCATGACCAAAGTTTAGAAAGATTAAGAAAACATTAGAGGATAAAGGTCTAAAAATTGACCCAGACCTTCAGTACATGTCCTTTCTTTCAAGGGTTTGATGAATGTGGCATATATTAAAAATTACTTTAGCATTTTAACTTGAATAGTTTTTAGGAAACTGGAAGATAATTAGTTCCAGGGTCAAAATACACAGAATTAAGCCTCTATTTTTGCAGACCATGGCTAAATGGAATTGAGCTGTTAAATGCAAACTGTGAAAGGTTTCAGAAAAACAAAATGAAGGTGAAGTTACAAGAGGTTTTCAAGAGGTCTCATAGATGTAGATGTTAGTGGAAAATTCAATTTGTTTGAATGGGGTTTAACATCTATCTTAACAGTATTTAAATAATATTGCGATAGCAAAGCACCTAACCATGGGTTCCTGGTATTTCTCACATCACTACTACCAAAACAACCTTTCCCAGCCTCCAGCAACTCATTCCACGTAGGTTTACAACTATCAATCCATTGGTGGGAGACAAATGTGGGAGAGATTATTTGCTGTGACCTATTTCCATGATGCCTCAATTGCAAACCTCGGGAAACAAGCTACATGCATGAGCATATTATCCTAACAAGTTCCAGGGTTTTAGTTTGACCCGAGACCTCGGGTTTTGACGCACAGAAATTCAAAAAAATGCAATTTTGACGCTTGAAAATTTGTCACTGTGCGTCATTTTGACTCTCGAAAATTATCAGACATGCGTCAAGGGTCATCATAAGTGTGCCAAAATTATTGGAAAATGGTTAATTGATTATGAAAATATACACCCCATCAAGGATAACACCAAGCTTGATTGGCAATTAGCACTTCCCAGTGATGAACATGCATCGGCGATCGTCATAGACAGGTACTTGACACCTGTGAAATTAATGATGAAACCCATTTTCAGAGTTCTTATCCTACTGAAATTTACTTATTTGCTATTTCTTTAATAAAAAGCTCACAGAATAAAATCAAGAAGTAAAGTGAAACCAAAGAAAATATTTCCCAAAATGTCATTGGTTTTCGTGCGTAAAATCGGCACTTCTTTTTATAAGAAATTAAAATAATTTGATCCTCTTAGTGCTCTTGAGATTTTCTAAAACTGATTCAAACTAATAATATGTATAAATACTAAACTTTCCCTAAAATTTAACTTATATTGAAAATAGAAAACTGTCAGATTGGAGAAATGTTTCAATCTGAGACAGAGTTTATTCTAAGGCACCATTGCTGAAAAAAAACCATACAATCACTTTTAAGGCACCATTGCTAACAAGGTTTTAAGCTTTTTTTTGCTAAATTGCTCGGGGGGGGGGAATATTGCATTTTGACTCTTGGGATTTCAATTTTGACTCTTGGAAATATTGGCCCAAGGGTCAATGACTCTTGACTTTTGGGTACTAATGAAAACCCTGAAGTTCATGTATGATGTTTAGCCCAGAGGTTGTTGGGTACTCACTGCAGATGGACAGAAGGACAGACAGAAGGCAGCACAAAAGGACAGACAGACAAAGCAGCAGCTATAAACTTGACCTTCAAGGAGCCTCAATGGTCTAGTGGTATAGGTGCTTGACTCGTAATCTGAAGGTCACGGGTTTGAGCCTCAACGTTACCGGAGTGTGTTCATGGGCAAGACACTTAATAGCCAGCCACAGTCTACCCAGCTGTACAATTTAGCAGCAGTGGTTTTAATTCACTGCCTCTCTTTCATGGAACTTGGAAGTGAAAACATCTTGGTTGTGAGTGTTCAAGAGCAACTCTATAAGCCAAAGGCTTTCGTCACAATCAAACTAAAATAAATTAGTTCAAAATGAATAAATTAAGAAGCCTCAAAATAGCACAAAGGAATAATTTGCATAAAAAGGAACTTACTCAAAAAAGGCAGCACCAAACAGCACAGCAATTGTGTGAAACAGGAAAACACTTGCTATGCACAAGAACACCAATCTCAAAACATCCTAGAAGAAAAACAACACAAATTAGCTAAAAAAAACTATGAAAATTTATGTATAGCCACACCTACTGACCTTAGACAGAAAGTTCAATCTAGATATTAACCCATTTCCACATTTGATGCACCTCAAGAAAAACAGTTTGGAAAACATTGTGTAAAATGGAGAAATTGCTTGTAACAAGCAATTTCTCCATTTTACACAATGTTTTCTATCCAAACAGTTGAAAGAAGCTAGAAATTTCCTTAACTTTAAATTATCGTCTGAAACTCCTTTCAATTTGGACCTGTCTAAAATTTTGCCATCTGGTAAAGTGTTAAGCAGAGCTGTTTTGCAGAATTAATGGTCATTTACTTTCCCACACAGGGATGTTTTTTGACATCCCTCAAGAAAAGGTCTTTGGGAAAACATTGCGGAAATTGAAGAAATTGTTTGTAACAAAGAAAAATATTTTTAAAATTGCACCAACTGGAAATTGTCGTTTGCAACATCTTTGAATTTGGACTGGTCTAAAAATTCATTGTGAGGTGATGATTTAACATGTAACAACAAAATTGTATGATTGGTTGGCAACGTAATCTTGTAACGTAACATCTTAAGCAAGCTTTTTAGTTACAACATTGAAGTCACAAAACAAAAAAAAATCTTCAAAATATGTGCCTGAGTTCAAAGTGCACTTCATGTTTAAATGATTGGTCAATCAAATTTTAATTGAAAGTGGTGATATGTCAATAATATCTTTGAAAAAGGTATATAACAACAGGTCGATTATAACCTTGTAACTCTGACTAGAATAAAGATGTAGTTGTGATGTTTTGGTTGAGGATCGTTGAGTTGAGTTTTGCTTGTACTTAATAGCATTTCCTTGTAGAGATATTACAAAAAGCATTATCTAAATGTTAATCTTTAAATGGAATTGACTAGATATTCTCAACCATCTGAACATAAAACTCAAGAAATAAAATTCAATAATATTTCAACTGAACTTACATTCTCCACAACCTAAGCTAATCAGGCTTAGGGTTCATGCTAGTCTTTGAAATTAAGGACTCATTGACTCAAGGGATCAAACAAATTTAAGAGCAAACACATAAGTATGAATTGCGTGGTTTAAGTACCAACAAACTTTTGATGCTTGAGCTGATTCACATCTGGTAATGAATTTAGCAATTGATTTGTACAATTTTGAATGGTACATAAAATGGTTTAATAAAAAAATATCTTGTTTTGATGGTCAAAACCATGCTTTACAATTAAAACACAAGCCACACAAGCTGCAAGATCTTCTTCTCTTATTTCTGTGTGAGTTGATTTATTCTCCTTTTTGTACACCTTTGTTTCTTATTACAATGATAAGAAACTGCTCTTTCAAAGAATAGAAACTTAGCACATATGATCAGTATAAAACTGATATAATTATGCTGTTTTAAAATTGTCCAAATTCCATCCTAGAATTAGCTCAGTTTGATTGGTAGGTCTATAATTTGTTGGTTTCACCAAAAATTGCAATGCATCATGTACTATTGATGTACATAACATCATTAAGCCTATCCCGTTTTAATTTTAGACTGGTCTAAATAGAAAGAGTTTGCAGATTTGATGCAGTTTGAAATGAAACCATCCTATGTGGTAGAAAATATTGCGGAAAAATGAGAAATTGCTTGTTTCTTCTTTTCAAAAATTTTTTTCAAGTAAAATATCACAGAGACATAAAAACCAGGGATTGTACATGACATGATTAATGACTGGAGATCTATAGCTAATAATTGAAAAAATCCTGGTAGCTGATTTGAAAAAAAAAGGTTTCATTACATAAACAAGAGGACCATGAAGGTCCTATATCGCTCCCCTGAGTATGATTGCTCAAGGCTTTATGATATAATATTCAAAATATCAAAGCCCTATACCTAATCATTTTGGAGAAGAAGATTTTTTAAAGATTTTCTCCTTTAATCCTAGGTAAAGTGAAACCCAACCATGTTGAGCTAATTTCAAGAGTACTGTAATTCTCTGAAGTAATAAAGTAGAGGGTCAATAGGCATTAATACATACCAAATATCAAGGCTCTAGGCCTAATGGTTTAGAAGGAGAACATTTTCTATGATATCCTTCTTTATTCCTTTCTGGAATTGCACAGAAAATGTCTTATTTTCAGAATACAGTAACTCTATGAAGTATTTAGTAGAGGGTCAATAGATGATGATTCGTACAAAATATCAAAGCTCTGGGCCTCATGGTTTGGGAGAGGAAGATTTTTGAAGTTTTCCTTCTTTATTTCTGGTAGGCATTATGAAATTCTAACTGTGAGAAAACGTAGACCTTCGCTCGTTGAAATAAAATGAAAAAGTAAAGTTCTTTTAATAAAACATCTGACTGGAATGTGCAATACGGGGTAATTACAAGAAGATTGACAAACCGTGATATGAAAACTTGCCTCGTATTATTTCAAATTCTCATCCACTGTTTAAAGAAACTAACAAAAAACATCAAAGCCGCTCGATTTTAATAATCAATCTTCTTATCTATTACTTTTCATGCATTAATTTTCAATACACTAATTAAAAAAGAAATGATAATCAATTTCTAAAGAGTGTAGAAAAAGAATCTATAGGTCTTGAATTGACCTAACTTCCGAAGACACAGCGAGGGAAGAATCAGTTGTGGAAGGAAGAAAACTATATCTTTTCAACTCCAACAACAAATCTGAAATTTCTTGATGAAGGGTGTCAAACTTGATCATCATCCACACTACCTTGGTTACAGCCAAACTCAAGCATTTAATCAGTAATTGGTGTTTGTTTACAACTGTCACTCGATTTAAGGGCATGTGCTAATCATCACATAAAGATTATCAGAAACTAGTCCCTAAATAACAAATCGTGCTATGCGATTTGTTGACTTGCTGATATAAGCCACACCCTACACTTCCACAGGTTGAAATGTGTATGTTGGATTAACACATCGATAATCATGTCAAACTTGAGCTATCAATCGAATAAATGCGACATTTAAAGGGTAGTCACTAATTTCAAGGGTATTGGTAGAGTTCAGGGTCAATTATTTTGGCAGGGCAATTGAAAATGGGCAGGGTGCCGCACTTTGAGGGCAGGACACCCTTTTGAAAGGGCCAGGCTGGAGCACTGCACATATTCTCATTCAACTTTCTTCATTTTATTTGTGAATAAATCCAAATGCATGCATGACCTTTCTCTAGTCATTGATTTTCCATAGGTAATTGCATGTGCTGGCCTATAATAATGTACTTGATCTGTGTATTTGTGTGTAAGCTATGTTCCGTTGTGAATTGGCACCCTTTCCAGTCAACTCGGCCCTTCAAATAACTCAGTCATAATAATTATATAATCTATAGTTAAATATATCATATATGTTTTAGTTTTGTACAAACGATGCAGTATTACCCAACTATCTTTTTCTTGAATATTTTCGAAATACGTTTTGTGTTTTTAATATTTTATCTAATCAGTGCTTGAATATGTGCAATTTGAATGACTGTTGAATTTCAATCTAATTTTTCAATCTGCAGCTATTTCATTCGCAAATTTCCCAACAACTGAAAGATGATTGAATACTTTTTGTATTTGTAATAATCATACTTAATAAATAATCAATATTAAAATTGACTTGACATAAAATAACTAGTTGCCCTATGGACTGGAAGTGTTCCGCCTGATCCATTAACACCCAAAAAACAAAACCCAAGAGATGACCAATATATGAATTATTTTCAACAAACTCACCTTGTAATTATATTTGAATGAACTGCTGTTGCCCGAAATATTGGTTAGAATCAGATGAAAAGTGACATGAAAAACAACGATAAGAAACGAATTGACTTTCGTTGATGTCAGAACATTCGATACAATGTCAAGCGAAGATTTAGTATTAAATGGTATGCTAACTAGGCAAAGAACACTTGATACTATCGATATATTGCCCAAAATGTGAAATTTCAAAGTTTTTTTCGACACTGAAATATTTTCCACCTGGGGCGCTGACATTTTGAACGCTCTCCAAATTGAAGAGTTTGCCTATGACGTCACATCCGCGTCGCTGTCAAAACAAAAGCGTCTGTCTCGACACGTGTCGAATTAAGGTAAATAATCTGCTTATCTTTCTCTTATGCGATCAAAATAGTAACGCATTACGTAGCAGTTATATGGCCTAGTAATAATTTGACAGCTTGCAAAGGTATGATCCATATTTTAAGCGTTATTAGTGCAGATATTATTTTGACAGTTCTACGTCACGCTTCGATGGCTCCTGTCAAATCGAAGATGATTGCTTTGTTTAAGGAATTTCTATAACTCAAAGTCACTGTTATTTTTAAGGTCTTATTTTTTTAAACCTTTATCTACTGTCTTTGTACTTGCTAGTGTCGGTGTCCGAAAATCTCAAGATATCTGGTTTTAGGATCTAAGTGGATCTAAGCGCTTCACTTGCTTAGTGTATGTTGTTTCCCATGGACATTGTTTTGAATAGCTGTGATATTGTAGCTCCTCGACAGCAGATTATCAGTAAAAGAGCTACTATATCAAAACTAGGTTTGAAGTGCACCGAGCCTCACACCTTCTTCGTACAAGTAAATTAACCCCTCACCCCTGTGTATGTACAGGGAAAGATGCTATAACCTGATTGATTTACCAGTAGTTGTCTTCACAGAGGCTTAGCTCAATAAAAGGATTCTGAATTGAGTTGGAATCCACCAATGCTACATGATAAAAAAACATGCCTAACCTTCTCTATGAATCTTTATTTGATCTATCAAGCTAAAAGAAGCAATATTTTAAGTAAGTATTTATCTATTTAAAGCCATATATCTGCCCTCCGCTGAAGGAAAAATGGTTGAAATAATCTATCGCTTATTTGGTCACTAAAGCAAACAAGGGCCTTCAAAATAGCGATATGCAAATGCAGGGTTTGAGTGATGATCTCTAGAAAGAGTATTTTGTGTTTTTCTTGGCGATTTCAATTTGTGTTTGTTTTTACATTTTGAAATGAAGACGAATTCACCTGATTCTTCACCGAAAATCTTTGCTAATCTTCGACAATGATTGTTATATACACAAGTGCTATTGACTAATTTTTAATTGTGGTGGGTCACAATTTAAAATATCGAAACATCCATCATGCTTTGTAGGCTTACTGCATAGAATTATGTTGATCTTCTTATTTCAATCGTCATATTTATTTGTGCTTTTGAACCTGGGGTATCAATTGCTTATTAATTTTATAGTGTGTTTTGAGGGAAGATATTGCTTTAAGTCGGACTGCACAAATTGCAAAGAAGCAAGAAAATGAAAAATATTTTATCTTTTGGAGAAATAGGAAATCAGTGTTAGAGTTATAATTTTGAAGAAATTAATCATATTTGGACTATTCAGTAACACATGCTTGAATTTGAAGAGGCCTTAATTCTGAGTGTAAGTCTTCAATCAATGAGTGGTAGCCATAGAGCAGTTTGTAGCATGTTGGACTCTCAATGATGAGGTTAAGGGTTTGCTCCCCCAGTGGCAGTAAAAATCTTGAGGCTCGGTAAGGATGTATTGGTAGTACTGGTGTGAGAAGTATCATTAAACGATTGATAGGTGTTCCAGCTGGTGTGATATGACTGAAATACTGTTAAGAGTGGCGTTAAACCCCGTTCAGTAACATCCATCTTGTAAGGCTTTGAGATACAAAATACTTTTGGGGGTGTCTTTTTTTCAATGTCAAAGAAGATGGGTGATATTCTGATGACATTTCTGAAGAAGCATTAAGCCAAAAATTTATTAAACAATTAAATCAAGAATTATAATTATTCACTTAAAGATATTGATGGCCCAGGGCGAAAGGATTGTAACAAGGTTTCAGAAAATTTTACAGGAGAAACAAAAAACTAATGATTCTTTAGATTTATCACATTTATTTGCTTAAAATGAAATAAGATTTAAGTTTTTTTTTCCCCTCGAGGATACACGATAAAGGGTCGAAAGACTCTTATTTCCATCGTGGTCCTAACTCATACAAGATCTTATCATGCACATATAGAGAGAGGCAATGGATTCTAACCAATGCTACCCATTTTTACAGCTGGGTGGACTGGGGCTCTGTCTGTAAAGTGTCCTGCCCAAATAGACTACCCGCCTGCGGTGGGGCTTGTACCCGCAACCACCAGATTACGAGTTGAGCACGCTAACCACTCGGCCAACAAGCCAGACGAAATAGAATAATTATGAACTCCTTATCAATAATAATAATGAGCCAATTTAAAAAAATGATTTTAAAGGATTATTTTGATAAAAGTCTGAGTTACAACCTTATCCCCTCTAACAAAAAATGGACTTTTGTTGAAAAATATTCTGCGCAAATCGGTTATAACTTTAGTTACAAGCCTTTCACACAAATGTCTATGTACAACTTGAGTTACAACCTCAGGACAAATATTCAAATAAAATAATTTCTAGTAATTTTTTAGACTTATATTTTTAACAGATAATGTACAAATGGTTATGAATGTGTTTTATGAAAAAGTGGATTTTGATGAAAAAAAAAACAACATAGTTATAACCCTTTAGCGCTGATCCATCAATATATTTTAGAAAAATGAAGAATATTTAAGTCTTTAGCTTGACTAGATTTGTGTGTCCTGGAAATTTTATAAAATCTCCTAAAATGCATTTAGAGCTAAATCATATACAGTATATGACTGTATTCATTTATGTGTAAAAAATTACGACATTTACAATTTGCATATCACCAGGCCTTTTTGATATGATATGCAAGGTTTACCAGGTATTCTTTTATTTCATTGAGATTCTGAAGAAGATTGTCTTTCTAGTTAACCCTTTCCTGTACAAACTCGGGATGTTATGTTGCTATGATTTTATACTTTGGAAAACATCGTGGTAAAGGAGAAATTGCTTGTAACAAGCAATTTCTCATTTTACCACAATATTTTCCCCCACATAGAATGGTTTAATTTCGAATTGCATCCACTTTTTATTATTGTCTGCAACCTTTTTTAATTTGGATCAGTCTAAAACTTAAAAAAAACAGGAAACGGTTAAACAAGAGATGCCAGCACTTTGAACTAACAATAATATTATACAGTTGATGGAAATGTAGTAAACAATTAACATCTTGTCTCTGGCATTCCAAGCTGAAGATGATCAAGATACATTTTTCTTAATTAAAACATCTAAAATTATGTATTTAAAAAAATGTTATTAGAATCCAATGCAAAGCTTATTTTGTGTACCTCAAGTTAAGATAATAGCGAAATGATTCTTCCCCTGATAGCATTAACAAGAACTAGTGAAAACAGAAATTGGTTTATTTCTAAAATGTTACATCATGCAGATGTGCAAATTGGTGAAATAATATCAAATGATGTGAAGCATGTAAAATTCATTCATAATCAAAGAAAAAATGTATTGCTTTTATTAGTTAAAAACTGCCATATGTTCAGCCAGTTTACATTGGACTTGGCTTAAGCTATACAGTCCTTCCTTATTTTAAGATAAAGTCTGATTGGTCATGTGTTTACTTTCACAACAAGTGGGTGGTTTGACAGAGATAAAAAGATCTAGAGTTAATTCTAACACTTGTTTATGCACTAAGGCTGTTGCAATTGGAAATGCCTCCCGATTTCTGGTGTTTGATGGTAGCCCGAATATCGCAACCTTATTATATTCAGTATTAAATTTCATGTTAGTGAAAAATTGAAATGCTCATGTCTTAGTGGGGTGATTAGCTAATGGGTCTGTTTGAGAATGCTTCATGCAGTTATACCAATATATACCTTACCACAGGAAGTGGTGATTAAGGTACATCAGCCTTTATAGTATAATGTTATTTCATCTTAAACTTTTCATCCCTTGTCATGTTGAATTACATGCTTTTTTTAAAACTGCATTAGAACCAAAGCTTTGAAAGCACTGGAAGGCTTCTTTAATTATGATACAATATTTTTCTAAAAAAAAAAAGATTTTACAAATAATTCTGGCTAAAAAGGTATAAATAGGTGGATCAGACTGCACACATGGAATATCTCGGGATCAGCATGATAAGGGTTAAAGTTAGTTCTGAGATCACAGATAAAGACTACCCATTCATAGAAAAGGATCCTCAACCCTAAATGGGTCGACCCTGTCTATGTATAAATGCAAATAGTCACTTGACTTTCAGAGGGTTCCCTAATTTGCATAACACGGCAAATTACCTCCCCCTGGAACCATTAAAATATTTAGTAAAGGAATAGTTAAAATTTAAGTAGATTGTGTAGTAATCATGAGTTAAAAGCTATGTGCTTACTTCAAATATACAGTATTTGCAAATCTTTTAATCCATTCCCACACAAACCCACTTATTGACCCCCCTCCCCCTCAATGAAAAGGATTGGGAAACACATCGGGAAAAATGAGAAAATTGCTTGTGACAAGCAGTTTCTTCTTTATCCAACTTGGACCAGTCTATCTCTCTGGTAATGGGTTAATCTGTAACATTTCTTCAAAGATACAGTAGTTGCTGTCTTTTCAGATTTCATGAGATGCAGTGAAAGACCCATATAAGCTCCATGTCATTCTATCAGTGCTACAATTTTGCCTCGTGTCGACCTAGTCAAGTACTAACATCTATCGAGAGTCTACCATCGGAGACACTTTTACAAATCTTTTCATACTTGGACACCTCTAGTATTGGGTCTTGTGCAAAAACCTGTCAGCGTTGGCGTCAACTTATTGCAGAGAGTCAAGCGGTTTGGAAAATTCAGTGTTTGTCATTAACAGAATCTAAAGTTCAAGTGCAGCTAGACAGACTGAGAGGTTACTCTTGGAAGGTAAACCATATAACTTGTTGTTTTGCATTTTCAAGTTTACCATATAGAATAAATTGAAAAACAAGATTCTTATAGGCTAGAAATCATTATTTCACCATCTCTTTGAAGACGCAATTTTAGATATTTTCAACTTTCTAGAACAAGCAATTACGCAATGTTTTCTCAATTGTTTTTCTTGAGGGGTGTTCAAAAGTGTCACTGTGTGGGAAGAGGTTAAATTAGACTCGTGGAGCTCTTATAAATGTCATTGGTCAAACTGGTTTGACTGTAATAGATTAAACTATTCCCTCATTATTTTGCTATTTATGCCCCTCTTGGAAAAGCTTTGGGAAACATTATGGAAAATGAAGAAATTGCTTGTAACAATCAATTTCTTCAAACCACAATGATTTCAACCCCAAAATATAAATATTTTAAAGATCATCTACAAGTACTTACATTTGTACTCTGCAGCTTTTTTTTTCAATTTAATTTTTTTTTTTTGTCATCTGATAAAAGGTTAAATCATATTTCAGGAGATATTTCAAATGAACTATGGTCGTAATGGTGTGAAGCGCTTATGGAGAGAGGGCCTCTTCAGTAATCCTACAAGTGTGCAGGACTTGCCAAACAAACCTTTGTGTTCTCTCGATACAGATAGCTGGGGTGAAATACTGCAGATGGAATTGGATAGATCCTGATACAGGCATCAATGATTGATTACTTAATTTTAACTTTGTTAGTGTATTTCTTGTTATTATGATAGAAAACTGTATTTTTGAATGAGTCTGGTTATTTCTCGATAGCTTTTAAAACCAAATATACATGTTATAAGATTTTTTAAACTTTTTAGAATAATCTTGGGTAGTTATGTGTTTTACCAGTATTTCAAAAAGAAAATTTTGAAATATTTTTGTGAAATATTTCAATATGCTGTGATAATTCATAAGTCATTTTATGCAGTAACACTATACATGTATGATACTTTTAGCTTTTTAAAGTATATTTTCAATTATTTTCTGCACTTTTTATTGCAAAAAAATGTTGATTTTTAAAACCAGTCTGTGTTTTTGCCTTGTAATCATTATTTGTGCTCATAATGAAGAAAATCTGTACAGACCTGAGGACAATCAACAAGAATTTGGAGTTGCCAAAGAACCAAGATACCTTCTTTTTGATGTCAACCCAGGTGAAGGATTTAACCTTCGAAGAGATGTTTATATGCGTGTTGCCAATCTTGTCCATTTTCTGAATGAGGAATCTGATTGGATTCTAGTTCTCCCACCCTGGGGACGCCTATACCACTGGAAGTCAAAGGAGTTGGGGCCTCAAATAAAGATCCCATGGAGAAAGTTTTTTGATCTCCATAGTCTCAGTATACATGCTCCAGTGATGGAGTTTGAAGATTATATCAAGGTTGTTGGTAAGCCAGAAGTAGAGGAGGTGTACTATCTACAGAGGTATAAGGAAGGTTGGACCAAGTGGGAGGAGAAATTTGATGTCAGGGACTGTGTGGATCCACCCAGATATCACCAGGATGAACAGGGACTATGGAGAGGATGGTTCTTTGGCTATGACGAAGTATATGCCAAAAAGTTTGTATGTCTTTCAACTCAAGCTGCTGCCATGTCATTTAAACCTTTCTTACTTTACAATACCACCGCCCAATCTGTGTTCCTAGATAGGGCAGAATCATTAATACATGGGCAGTATAGTGAATGGTCTAAAGAATGGTGGACTGCCAGAAGAAGTCTAGTGTTCTCAAAGGAGTTAAGGGATTTAGGGGACATATTTAGACAAACCTTTCTAGATTCCAATGATAAAGAGGATAAAACAGAACTTGAGGTTTGGAATAAGATGAAAAGAAACCATGGTGATGCAAAGGGAGGTCCATATGTGGCAGTGCATCTCAGACGTAAAGATTACTTATATGCTCATAAAAAAGAAGTCCCAAGTTTAAAATATGCTGCTGCTCAACTTGTAGGATATCTAAAGAAGTATAAACTGAAAAAACTCTTTGTTGCTACTGATGCAGCTAATGATGAATTTGAAGCTTTAAAAGATGAATTTAAAAAATTAAAGTATTCCGTAAAAGTTTATAGGTATGAACCCCCTCAGGAGTTATTCATGGAACTTAAAGATGGTGGAATGGCAATTATAGACCAATGGATATGTGCTCATGCTAGAATATTTGTAGGTACATATGTGTCAACTTTTACTTTCCGCATACAGGAAGAAAGAGAAATTTTAGGTTTTAAGCAAGAGAACACTTATAATAGATTGTGTGGTGATGAGGAAGAAAAAGATTGTGAGCAGCCAACAAAGTGGAAAATTATGTATTAACCTCAAGGACCAATGATTTTGTTCTTATTGTTAACCCATTCCCACACAATGGCACTTTTTTACGCTTCAGAAGTCATTGTTGACAATGAAGAAATTGCTTCTAACAAAACAATTTCTTCATTGTCCACAATGTTTTCGACCTCATAAGATGAAAAGAAAATAAGATTTCATCAAGTAGAAATTATCGTCTGCAACTTATTTGAATTCGGACCTGTCTAAAATTATCTTGTCTGGTAATGGCTTAAAAAAGGTAATTTTTTCAAACTTTTAGGTCCAAATTTATTTTGGTAAGACATTGATTAATAAAATGCTGAATTTAAAGAACAACCTAAATTCTGTATATTTTACCAAGTGGAAACTTTCAGCTGATTTTTTTAATTTGTATTTTGAATCTGGTAATGGAAGTTTGCAAATTTAATTAGTATTTTTTCTTTCTTGAAAGTAAGACCTCACCCACTTTTCAGGTACATGTACTTATTAGATAAAATCTAAATATCTAGAGATGCACAACTTATAGTGAGTGATCAAAGATCAATTTTGTCTATGCAGGTAAAGACAAAATTGACCTTTAAAAACTCACTATAACTTATACATTTGTAGCACTAGTCATTCAGGGATGGTTTTCATAAGCAGGATGAGCAGAAAGGAGGAATGACTGCATGACTATCATGCAGGATATCTGTCAAAGGAGAAAGATCCTGGTTAGATTATATTAGTCTAAACAGTCTGATCATTGCTAGATCTAGGGCAATGCCTTTTTGAGGGACAGGTCATATTTGTATTCATTAATCCATTACAGCATGACAAAAGTTCAGACTGGTCAAAATTAAATGAAGTTGGAGAAAATAAGCTTAAAGTTCTGGAATTTAGAAATGCTTTGCCTTTTAGGGTAGAAAACGTTGTGGACATTGAGAATTGCTTGTTACAAGTAATTTCTTCATTGTCCACAATGTTTTCCATAGCTTTTTTTCTAAAGTGGAATAAAAAAGCTAGATATTGTTGGAATAGGTAAATCTAGGGATTGGATAGTTGCAAGAATATTGTAAGTGCCTTTAGATTTATAGAAACTTACAACTGCTTAGCACTTACCCACTGATTCATGAAATCAAATGTATGAATAGTGAAACATCTCTCAGTCCCACTGTTCTTTCTGGTTCTTTTGTGTTTCTATTCATACATCATTTATCCTGGATTGTAATCAATACAATCATAATTCACTGACTGACTTTTTCTGAATGCATTAGGAGATGAATATTTCTATTTCAGTAATGTTTTATTTCATCATTTAATGCTGCAGGATATTCAAGCCATAGCCCACAACAGAGCTTTTGAAAGCATTATTGACAACAAAGATATTGCTTGTTACAGTGCATTTCTTTATTACTCATTTTTTTAAACCCCCAAAGACAAAACTAATTGAGATTTCATCAACTAAACTTGTGACAAACTTCTTTGAATTTTGACGAATTTTTTTTACCCATTTTGAATGTTGTCAACAGAAACTCTTTCTTTCTAAATTTTGTTGTCAGGAAAACAACTAAATATCCCTATATAGAAAACTAAAGGAATGTAAAAACATTGTTGGAAAAAGAATCAATCTTACCTTTGCAAATGTCTTTGAATTTGAACCAGTCTAAACTTTTGTTACATGTTAGTGGGTTAACAAATTGTCATTTGTAAATTTGTCATTTGTGTATAGCCATTTATTGTTAAACACAACACACCTAGGATGCGAGTATTTGTACCTTCAATCTTGCTTAATTGACCACCTCTATTAAGCGACCACTTTTGATTAGCAACCAGCATCGAATTGACCTTTACAAAAACAAATAACCATCATCAGTAGATGTTTATGTTCCTAAAATTATCAAAGCTAAATCCCATGATGGTAGATCTCATTAGAATCTTCACAGTGAGACGATTGTAATGAGATTCATCAATAGGATTAAATGAGACTCCTGCAATATTTCGTGTACACAGTCGAACAGAACCTGCTTATATGTCTCAAAGAATTGTATTAACCCATTATCAAATGGCAAAATTTTAGACAGGTCCAATTTTAAAGGAGTCCCAGACCAATATTTAAAGTTTAAGAAATTTTATAATTTTTTAGCTTTCTGGGTAGAAAACATTGTGGAAAATTAAGAAATTGCTTTTGATAAGCAATTTCTTCATTTTACACGATGTTTTCTGAGTTTTTTTTTTTTCTTGAGGGGGATTTAAAAAGCGGCATTGTGTTGGAATGGGTTAAGTTAACATTCTCTTTAATACCACGTACATTTTGGTTGTTCCTTTAGTGGTCGCTTTTTATAATTTTTGTTTAACTGTTAATGCATTTCTGTAATTAACCCTCCCACACAATGACACTTTTGACACCTATCATTAAAAGCAATTGAGAAAACATTGTGTAAAATGAAGAAATTGCTTGAAACAAGCAATTTCTTCTTTTTCCACAATGTTTTCTGCCCGTTCAGTTGAAAAAATCTAAAATTTCATAAATTTTAAGTTGTCGTCTGCAACTCTTTTCAATTTGGACTAGTCTGAAATTTTTGCTGTCTGACAACATGTTAAAACACTACCCTGAATACAATATACAGGGAATTGTATGTGTATCGTATACGAAGTTAATCATTCGCACATTTCTGCTTCATTTAGAGTTCAATGCATAATTCATACACCTTTCTCCTATGCACGTTGTGGACATCTGTTTAGGCGGTGGGTATAATTATGCACTTATTCATACATTGTTATTGCATTTAGTCTTTGACATGTACTTAGATGGCTTTTTATTTTTTGCCTAATATTTTCAGATGCTTGCTGAGTTCTATTCTACAGTGAATTCTGTAATCACGACATCAGTGCGAAATAGTTTAACTGACAATCAATATATTGGCAGTTACAACTGTTTAATGCTGACCCATCGAATTGCAATCAATTTGATACAAATAGCAAGAGGTTGAAAGTGAAAGAAACAATTTGTTATATAGGTTTGATAATTGTGCTTAAAATTAGTTGTTGTTTTGAGTTGATGTTTTCATAACGTCTTTAGGTAACCAATACATTGTAAGGGCTGTATTTTGTGCAAATGACAGATCGCGGCTGTCAACCAAGGAATCAATTGATAGATCCAAATAATTATTTAGACAGGCAGTGAACTTTGATCTCAAACGTTGACTGGTATTTATATAAAGCATTTCTGTTGTTTTGGAGATTTAAACGTCTTTAAAATTACTGCTGTAGGTACGACGTTGAGGTCGCCAACCGAACTTTTTAGTTTCAAGTTTTGCGACATGTAATGGCCAAACATTTTGCAAGATAACGCTATTTGATATCGACGTTGAACTTCCTGTTTGAGTTCATTGGGCGTGGCCAGCAAAAACGTCACTTGTTTGGTAAATCATCGACGGCATACGAGTAGCCAGAGCTAAGCCGGTACAGATATCATAGAAACATAGCAAGATCTTTTATTTTATTGCATCTTTCTATGACCACAGTGGGATTTATCTTTTCACGGAAACACTAGGATACGAAAAACCGGTAGGCTTGGCGCAAAATAATTTGTTGATTTCTAAAGCTGGAGTTGAGGGTACGATGGTGTCATTTGATGCGTGGAGAGAATGATAGTGGTGATACAGGTTTAACCCATTCCCTCACAAACCCTCCCTTTTTACTCCACTCATGAAAAAAGCTTTGGAAAACATTACGGAAAATGAAGAAGTTGCTTATTTCAAGCAATTTCTTCATTATCCACAATGTCTTCTATCGAAACAAAAAAAAACGAGAAAAAATTAAGATTCCATCAACTTGAAATTGTCGTCTGCAGCATCTTTTAGTTGGGCCAGTCAAAAATTGTGTTTTGTAGGAATGGGTTAAGATGATGAGATCGCGAGAGTATGATATCGAAACTTGGGATTGTCTCGTAAATCCGCAACACCGCGTGCAAGCATCTTGTCAATCCTGTTTAGACGAGTTTTCACGAACTTTAATTACCGGACACACAATTAAAGCGCAAAAATTATGTTCAATGTTGTAAAGAATAATTGTTGGAAAATCATAAGATTCGTCCCTGGCAAATGTAAGATTTTGTCCCTGCGTTCTTTCATAGTATTTACCAAATAGTGTTCAAAATTTAGATGTATGGATTATTCGTATACTTAAAAGTTAAATGATCTACATTCCAACTGACCAATTTCTGTCCGAGAATATTGACAGTGCTCGTGATTGACTTGTAAACCAGCGTTTTTTAGCCCTTTAGAAATTTCACACAAAGGGATCATTTTGACCCCTTGAGAGAAATTCTTAAGGGTCCCAACAGGGTTTTTTAAGTTAATTTATCAATGGAGTATCGTATATTCCACTGAAATTTGTACAAATCAATTCAATAATAGTCAAGAAAAGGCCACCCGTCCCTTATACATGTACTAACAGTGTCTTGAAGTAAACAACATTATATGTATATTTTGTGTTTTCACATTTTTCTTATCCCGTTTTCTTTTTGTTTGTTGATAAGTTTATTGTTTTAAGTTGTTGAATATTTATTTGTCTGTGGTGTATCTGCTATGCTTAAAATATACAACAACGAAGTTGGTGAATGGAAATAAAGCAGTATGTTTGTTGTATGATTTGTTCTTGTATTGTTATTTTTGGCTAACCTGTGCACAACGTGCTCAAGGGGGGGTTTTAAGATATCTTAGTGTCCGTCGTCAACATTATTCTTTTAACATGTTCTCCTCCTAAACCTCAGGGCCAATTTTAACCAATCTTGGCAGAAATGTTCGTTGGGTTACCCTTTTCAAAATTTGTTCGTGAAATTTGATTCGCAAAAACATGTGGGCGTGGCAGGGTTATGTTCACCAGAGTTAGAAGACTGAATTATGAAATAGTTCAAATTAATTCTCAGATGAGCGGTGTTTTTTTTTTTTTTTGCCCTCTTGTTTCTATTAAAACTGTTTAATTTCTAATTGAATGATCTGGTACGTCAATCAAAGAATCAGTCGACCAATCAGATAATTTATTTAGACAGGAATTCAACTTCAGTCGATTTATGTGGAGCAATTCTGTTGGCTTGGCGACTTAAGCATCGTAACGTGTTTCGAAATAACGCTGTTTTTTATCAAAGTGTATCGTCCTGTAGTAATCAGTGGGCAACAAATCCAAAATTGTTCACCAAAGTTTTTCAAAATTTCATGGAACAATTGAATCAGCATAATGATGGGTCCTTACGAAATTGGGAAATTCCTTGAAGTTACATAATAAAAGAGGACCAATGATACTTTTAGATTAGAACATTCTGGTGTGGTAAATAACCCATTTCGTCAAACCGGCAGGAAAAACTTTAAGGAAAACAAGTTTGAAAATGAAAATATTGCTTGTTTCAAGCAATTTCTTCATTTCTACCTGGTTTTTTATACCACAAAGACTGTTCTCAGCTTGAAATTGTACGCAGCCGTTTTAAATCACCTGAGCTCAACGTGCTCAATGTGAGCTATTGTGATCGGTAATTGTCCGGCGTTCGTCTGTCCGTCTGTAAAGGCCTAGAGCTTTGAAATTTGGTATGTATCATCACCTATTGACCCTCTACCAAAATACTTCAAAGAAATACTGTACTCTAAAAATAAACCCTTTTCTGTGCGATCCCAGATTTTACAAAGGAAATCTTAAAAATATCTTCTCATCCCAAACCATATGGCCAAAAAGCTTTGGTATTTGGTAAGTATCATCACCTATTGACCCTCTACCAAAATACTTCAAGGAATAAATGTGTACTGAAAATTAACCCTTTTCTTTGCGATCCCAGATTTTACAGGGGAA
Organism: Fragum fragum; assembly: GCA_946902895.1. Classification (NCBI taxonomy): domain Eukaryota; kingdom Metazoa; phylum Mollusca; class Bivalvia; order Cardiida; family Cardiidae; genus Fragum; species Fragum fragum. The sequence goes on from OX336366.1 coordinate 12,646,661, forward strand.
TTCTTTAAAAATCTTCTTCTCCTAAACCATAAGGCCAATAGCTTTGATATTTGATATTTTACAGGGGAATTCTTTAAAAATCTTCTTCTCCTAAACCATAAGGCCAATAGCTTTGATATTTGGTATGCATGATCACCTATTCACCCTCTACCAAAAGATTTCAAAGAATTATTGTATTCTGAAAATTAGCCTGATCCCTGATTTTACAAAGGAATAAAGAAGGAAATCTTTACAAATCTTCTTCTCCCAAAATAATTAGGCCTAGAGCTTTGATATTTGGTATAAATCATCATATATTGACCCTTTACCAAAATACTTCAAAGAATTAACGTATTCTGAAAATTAGCCCTTTTCTGTGCGATCCCTGATTTTACATGGTTATAAGAAGGAAATCTTTAAAAATCTTCTCCTAAACCTTAAGCCCTAGAGCTTTGATATTTTGCATAAATCATCATCTCTTGACCATCTACCAAAATATTTGATAGAATAAAATGTATTCTGAAATTTAGCCCTTTTCTTTGTGAAATCATCCCCGATTTTACATAGAAATAAAGAAGGAAATATTTAAAAGTCTTCTACTCCCAAACCATAAGGCCATGGGCTTTAATATTTAGTGTGTAATAATACCTATAAGCGCTTTTTCGTGCAATCCCAGAAAGGAGTAATGAAGGATATCATAGAAAATGTTCTCCTCCTAAAACATTTGGCCTAAAGCTTTGATTTTTAGTATGTATTAATGCCTATTGACTCTCTACTTTAGTACTTAAAGAATACCGTACTCTTGAAATTAGCTCAATATGGTTGGATCGTCTTCTCAAAAAGGATTAGGTGTAGGGCTTTGATATCTTGTATATCATCTCATAAAGCCTTGAACCACCATACTCAGAGGAGCGATATAGGACCATTATGGTCCTCTTGTTGTTTCTTCTTGAGGGGCGACAAAAGGCGTCACTGTGTGGAAATGGGTTAAAGGCTAGGTCAGTCCATCAATGCATTGAAGGGTCTCATAAAAATAAGGATACTTTACTGTTCAATACGACGAAGTCCACAGTTTTCATTAGATTCTTTTCAAACTCTCACACAATGACCATGGCATAACGAAGGTAGATCCTCTAGAACCAAGGAGTTTGGTAAATTGACGGATCGCTGACCTTGTCCCTCCAGGGAGTTCCACTTAGATATTAAACGGCGTTATTTTACAATATATATGGCCAGTGACATATATCGAAAAAGTAAAATGATTAGTTAACCACTTTAACGTCGTAACTACAGCTTGCTTATGCTGTAGCTACGACGTTTAAGTACCCAACCCAACAAGAAAGCTGAATATAAATGACGGAATGCAAAGTTCACTTCTGGTCTAAATGAATGATTAGATTGGTCGGTTGATTCTTTGACTGACAGCCGTCAATTTGGCCAAATGAAATTTTTTTGAAAATACATAGTCCATGATTTTTCTTCGGATCAACTTAAAACAACACAGAGAGATTGCATCACCAACAAGGATGTCGCGAGTCAACACTTTGCATACTCTAGAGGTGACATTTTTTTTATTTATTTAATTTTTTTTATCCAAACTGCCTTCAATTTACTTTTTTTTTATTGATATGTTCTTAATCCCTAGTCATATTAGGTGCGATCTTGTCAAAAAATAGACAATTTGGTTAGATTTTAAACACACTAGCAGTTACAATCTTGGCCCTTTTTCCCCCCAAACATTGACAGAAATTTTATACTGATGGCCTCCTAAACCCATTGAAAACGGATGAAATCGGGTCAAAAAGTACGTCACTAGGTAAATCATAGATCGTTTTTGATAATGCCTATAATGGATACTTTTGTTGCCAAATCCTAAGATATTGTCAGAACATTTATATTTTTTATCTAACCTATTGTGTATGAGTATGAGAGTGGTCGAGTCAAAAAGTAGGCCACTAGGTCAAATCTTTTACTCGCTATGTGCTATTTTTAGCCCAAGTCTTTTAAAACATTTCCAGGATGTTTATATTGATGTTACTATTGATGCTGTAAGAGCGTCCTAGCTCTTAGGAGTGCATTTCGACGTAACGTAGCGTCGCGCCGTACTAAAATACGCGCTACGTTCACGCGACGTCAAAATGACGTAAATGTTTTGCAACGACCGTTTTTCAAATCAGTTTTTAGTTGTGCGGGCTTGAAGAACGGTCAGCTCAATTGTTGAGAAACATCAGCTTTCTGACATTGATAACTAACGAAGATTATTAAAGATGCATTAACTCAAAAGAGCGTTTTTTGATATCCGAGCCCCACTACAATTCTCAACAAGCTATTTGACGATAAGAGATGAAAATGGATTTCGAGACAGCAAAGAAGCAACGGTCAACGCATCTGGCGCAACTTACGAGACTGTATAAGGACCTCGAGAAGCATATGGTCAACAAGGAGAACAAAGAGAAGGTAGACGAACTTTATTTATCATTTTGCTCCAGATATGAACATTTCAAAACAGCCCATTTCACATGCGTAGATAACTGTGAGAACTCAAGTGTGATTGAAAATCTAGAGGAAAGTTATAAAAGCCAGAAACAAAACTATGACGAATTCAAGGAACATTTCAAAAGGTGGAATGACGATTGTGACAATGAATCGGATATCGGGTCGGTCGCTTCATCAAGAAACCAAATACGAAGTGCGAAAATAAAGCGCATGATAGCAGAAAACAAGATGAAAACATTGAAAGAAAGGATGCGGCTCGAACACCAACAACGAGAAATCGAAAATAGGAAACAAATGTTGGCTATCGAGAGCGAGATTGAGGAGGCGAGAATCGAGGAATCGGTTTGGGAGGATGACGGAAATGAACACGATTCAAAATTCAGGGACGTGGAAGAAACCCAAAGACGCGTGGACGTACAAAACAACGTGGAAAAAGAGACGAGGTTACTTTCTACATCGAATGCAACCACAACTACGACGACAAGTGAAATAGACATTGCTTTCAATAGATTGGCGAACACTCTACAAGAAGATTTCAATTTACCAAAACCCGAGATATTGACTTTCGACGGTAACGTTTTGGATTATTGCAAATTCATCAAAAACTTTGAGACTAATGTAGAAAGTAAGCTGAAGAAGATACAGGTTGCTATAGAGCTGGCAGGAGGTCTCCCTATGTTGTTAGAAGGGAAACTTGATCGAGATTTGTTACTTGAACCTGCAACTATTGTTATGAGCTGTCCTGACTCTGACATCACTCAACAAAACCAAGCTTTGGTGGCTAAAGTTGCAGCTCTGTTGCAGAAACATGGTAAACATATGATCCCAGATGCTGAAATAGGTTATGCGGTGCTGTACTGTTCTACAGACAAACATTGCAATCCGGATCATGCATCAGACAGAGAGTTTTCTGGTTTACCTTCCCAGACCTTATCCCAGGTGGATGCATTTATTGCTAATACCCAATCACAAATTAGTGGAGCGGATACCGAAAAGCTTCATAAATGGTTATACGGACCGTCATTTTTATTGAAGTCAGACGACTATTGGCCTCGAAACGTGTGTGAGTACAGGATCCCGGAGGGTGACGTTGAACGGAAGAAAAACGTAACGGTAAACGCGACCGTAACAGAAAACGGACTAAGCAAAATTATTGACTATTTCTCTGATTGGTCAAAGCTCAGATGTTGTGTAGCTTGGTTATTACGATTTCAAGCGTACTGTGTGAATAAATACGTGGACAGTGACGTAAAAGTGAAAAAAGGAGAACTTACCGTCGAAGACGTTAGAGCGGCGGAGCGTGCCTTGATTACACACGTGCAGTATCGGCATTTCCAGGGAGAGATTGAAGATCTTAATGCAAAGAATCACGTGAAAAAAGATAGCAAACTCGCTTCGCTTAATCCTATTATTGAAAATGGACTAATTCGTGTGCAGGGACGAAGGCTACCAAAAGATGTGAAAACTTGCCCTATTATCGTACCACAGTCGGATCACATATCGAAACTGATTATACGTCATATTCATGAAACACACGGACATGTTGGTAGAGAGCAGGTGCTCGCTATTCTCAGACGAAAGTACTGGATTCTACGAGGACCGAGTGTCGTTAAAAGAATGCTTGGAAGTTGTATAGTATGTAAACGTGCGCATGTTCCTTTACTTAGACAACAAATGGCCCCTTTACTAAAGGAACAGATGACCCCCAACAAACCCCCATTCACCTACGTTGGAATAGATTACTTCGGCCCCTTAATGATTAAGACACAAGATACGACCACGAAAAGATACGGATGTCTATTTACGTGTTTAACTACTAGAGCGGTACACTAAGAAGTGGCGCATACGTTGACTACAGAATCGTTCTTAGCGGCTTTTCAACGTTTTGTGAGTAGAAGAGGCTTGCCGGAGAAGGTATATAGTGACAATGGGACAAATCTCGTAAGTGGGGACCGTGAACTCAGGAGATGCTTCAATAATTGGAACCAGTCAAAGATAGGACGTGAAATGGTGAAACGGGATATTGAGTGGCATTTCAACCCACCGAGTGCAAGTCATATGGGTGGATTGTGGGAAAGACTGATTCGATCTACAAGGACAGTATTGAAGTCGATTGTCAAGGAACAGTTACTTAATGATGAACAGTTGTTGACATTAATGACAGAAACTGAAAACATTCTAAATAGTAGGCCTATTACACAAGTGAGTCGTGATCATAGTGACCCGTTACCGTTAACACCAAACATGTTGTTAATGATGAAATCAGAGTCTCATATTCCATACGTAATTAACAACAGTGAACATTCATCAACCAAACAATTATGGAAGCAAACTCAGTACTTGATAAACGTGTTCTGGAGGCGTTGGATAAGGGAATACTTACCTACATTACAAAAACGTCAAAAATGGAGACGGCTTACTCGTGATTTGCGTGCTAGAGACCTTGTATTAGTAGCTGACGACAAGATTCCGAGGGGACGATGGCCGATGGGCGTGGTCGAGGACGTCAGAACTGGCCGAGACGGGCATGTGCGTAGTTGTGTGGTCAAAACAAAAGGGTCAAAATTAGTAAAACCGGTCACAAGGCTTTGTCTTTTAGAAGGGGTGTAATTGCTTTGCATTGACATGTAAATTACAAAGGTCGTGAAACTTATATTAGTTCAATATGTTTTAAAATGATTAATTGTATTATAAGTACCAGAAATATTTCAAGATTTATAGTGCAAGATCATTGTTAATTACATTATTTCAAATGGTTTGTGATTTCAAAAGCATTTCTTTTAAGAATTTACCTTCGCACTTAATTGCCTTTTATTTATGAAATGATGTGATTTCATAGAGGGGAGTGTAAGAGCGTCCTAGCTCTTAGGAGTGCATTTCGACGTAACGTAGCGTCGCGCCGTACTAAAATACGCGCGACGTTCACGCGACGTCAAAATGACGTAAATGTTTTGCAACGACCGTTTTTCATATCAGTTTTTAGTTGTGCGGGCTTGAAGAACGGTCAGCTCAATTGTTGAGAAACATCAGCTTTCTGACATTGATAACTAACGAAGATTATTAAAGATGCATTAACTCAAAAGAGCGTTTTTTGATATCCGAGCCCCACTACAGATGCCATTGAAGATGTATTTGTCGGATCAAAAAGTGGACAACTGGGTCAAATGACTTGATTATCTAAATGGGTATTTCAGAGTTTAAAAGGGGAGGTCACATCAGATTTTTATTGATACCTAATAAAACAACCGAAGCAACTTTTCGGATTCTATATACAAAGGAAGATACTGTATCTTATTAATTTTCACCTTTAAAATTAGATGTACAAATCAAAAGATTAGCATTATCATTATAACCCACATACAAAGAAGAGGGGGGAGAGGGTTATTAATTTCATTACGCCTGCCCATCCGTCCCTTGACCCTTTCGTTTCCGTACTCAGCTGACCTACTGTTATGAACCTTCGTTTAATTGTTGCCGGTGATCCAATGAAGTATCGTGATATTTGGGGTCACATAGGTCAAGGACACGATTGAAATTCGATTGAAACCGTTTCCGAGCTCTAACTCATAAATCACCTAACTAAGAACCTTGAAACTTTATACAAATGTTATCCATGACCACAGGAGGAGCCTATTGTTCTGGGATAGCGTAGGTCATAGGATATGTGTTCTTTTGATGCTTAATGTGCTGGTCCGCTTTTCGACAATAATAGTTGATTTTAATCATTACCAGCTAAACATTAGTACAAAGGATAAAGTTTGTCCCTTGCAAATTCAATCTTGATGAAACTGCCGAACTTCAGAATGATTTAGGTCATAATGATGAACCTAAGTGAGAATGGATAGGTTCTACAGTCATTCACGGGATTGGGCCGAAATGATTTCTTTTTAACTTTACGGGCTACAATTTTGGCTTAATCTTATTGAAACATGGTCTGAATGATGTTAAGCTCAACTGAATATAAGGTGCTCATGGTGAAATTTTGTGATACTAGTGTGTCAGCCGTCATCAACTCAGTGTTACCACTCTACATATCACAATTTTGGCTTAATCTCTGTCAAACTAGCTACAACTGTTTTTTACGGGGAAAAGCATTGTAGGATGTGATGACATTCGGACGAATATCACAGGAAAAGAAGCCTTATTGACTATATATTTGTCACCACTCTAGGGGGCAAAATTTATGCCCAATCCTTCTCAAACGTGTTGTAAAGTTCAAGCTTTGATTGTGGCATTTAGATCGCAGACCAGCCCTTTCAGTAGTCGTCTCATATGCTTCAGAAAATATTGTCATTTTCAATCCAAGTTAGGCTGGCAATGTCGGAGGTTTGTAGACGAGGCCAGCATTCCGGATCGCTGCCGTCAATCGAAAATTCGATAAACACATAAACTCATTCACGTAGATCGGAGATGAACTTAGAACTCCTACCTTGTTCAATATTTATGTGAAGCATTTTTTAGCTACGACGTTTAGGTCGCCAACAAAACATTTCACTTTTTTTGTTTCTGGTTTGTTTGTTTGAATGGGGTTTTACGCCGCTTTCAACAATCTTTCAGTTATATCGCGGCGGCTGGAGCACCTAACAATGGAATCCTGGTATTTCTCACACCAGTACTACCATTACATCCCTTCCTAGCCTTCAGCTGCTATCTCACATAGGTCTACGATTATCGACCCATTGGTGAGAGACAAATAGTCGGAAAGGATGAGTGCCGCCGTCGGGGATCGAACCCGGGACCTCTAGATTGACAGTCCGACGCGCTACCAACTGCGCTGTGACGGCGGCTTTTTTGTTTCTGGCTTTACATTTGCAAAATAACGCCGTTTTTTCTTTTATTCAGTCTTAATTCCTGTAGAGGTCAGAGGGCGTTGCCGGTTAATTTACCAATCGATGGCCCCGCCCACTGACTCCCTAGGCTCTGCCCATTAACCCCTACAGGAAGTTCCGCTTCGATTTTTAACAGCGTAATTCTGCAAGTAGCATGTACCCAAAAAAGTAAAATGGTTGGTTGACGACCTAAACATCGTAACTACAGCTTGAATAAATGATTTAATTGGTCAGTTGCTTTCTTGGTTGACTGCCGCGATTTTTCAATTGTGTGACACGTTCAGGTAAAGAATGTTTCACATTGGCTACAATTACTACAACGTGCCCCATCCCCGTGTACTACTACCGACCTCAACCTTACTTTCACTTCATCTAAAAAAGGTGATATGGGAAAGTGATAAGCACCAATGAACGTTCCAAACGGAAGCATGGCATAAGAAAGAATGTAACCTCATGAATCTAAAAAAGGAATAGTGCCTTTCTTTACTTAATTTTTTTCTATATCTTTCGTATGTATGGAGAAGACCTCAATTTCTATCTAATTTTATCCGCTAAGTTCCCAGTGACAACCCTTTGCGTTCCAAATTTAACATGCGTTCTTTTGCGTTTTGTTTTCGTCAATTTCATCAATTTCTGGAGCGCACTGAAAACAGGCTGAACAACATTCGAATTTTTGCTCGTTTTTATGGATGCATTGTGTCGATTGGCTAGATGGGCTGGGACTTTAAAAATTTTTTGGGAACAATACAATTTTAGACTTTGTGCAAAAATGTCTTTGTAACACAAAATGTAACATTCTTAACCCACTTCAACAATCCCGCTTTATATGCCCCATTAAAAACGTGTATATTTTGAAAAACATTGTGGAAAATTAAGCAATTGCTTGTGACAAGCAATTACTTCATTTCGAACAATCTTTTCTACCGAAACAGACACAATGTTTCAAAAATATATATATATATTAAGTTGAATTTGTCTTCTGCAAGTTCTTTTAATTTGGACCAGTCTATAATTGTATTGTCTGGTAATGAGTTTAACTTTATGAGGGTATATTCTCTAGGTCGAACAAATGCTTTTTTAGCTAGCAAAGCGTCAGCTTTGATAGCTTTAGTTAACAGACAAAATTTTAGGTCGTCTCAAAGTTCAACGAGTGCAAACTGCCTCTGGAGGCTTAACCACTAAATCAGTTAAATGTCTACGCGTTAAAAAATAGTTCTTTTGTATTTCAGGAATATTTCAAACTCTGTTGAAATTGAAGAGAACCTGGTCAAAAGCATGTTATTTAACCCATTCCCAGTTAATTCCACTTTTAAAGCGCCTCAAGAAAAACGCTTTTGAAAACATTGTGGACAATGAAGAAATTGCTTGTAACAAGCAATTTCTTCAATGTCCACAATGATTTCTACCAAACAAGGGAAATATTTTCTAAATTCAACCATGCTTTGCTAGCTTACAGTACTTTTAGTACTTTGATTTTCTGTCAGTGAACGTTCTTGATTTTTATTGAGAGATTAACGGAGTTTTATTAGATGGATTAATAATGAATGACTAAGAAATAAAATCGCCTTTTATGAAGTTATACAAGGGTTCATACACCCTTATACTTGTCCAATAATGATAAAACTATGCGTAAAAAAGGCTAAAAGTAGTTCGAATAAAATAACAATGTGAAGAAGACGCGGAGAGAGGTGTTGTCGTTTTAGTTTTAATCAAGCCGTAGGTACGAAGTTTTAGAGGTAAACCGAAGATGCATTACTACAAGTAATTATAGGTAACCAAAATTTAAAAGCATGCCGGACAAAAGTTTAATCATCACACGAATATGATATAAATATTGGCCATCACGAAAACTGGCAAAGCATTTCTATTATTAGTACAATTGTGATATTACCAACATCGGATAAATACACCGCTTACTACAGGCCTAGCCGCCGTCATAGCGCAGTTGGTAGCGCGTCGGACTGTCAATCTAGAGGTCCCGGGTTCGATCCCCGACGGCGGCACTCATCCTTTCCGACTATTTGTCTCTCACCAATGGGTCGATAATCGTAGACCTATGTGGGATAGCAGCTGGAGGCTAGGAAAGGATGTAATGGTAGTACTGGTGTGAGAAATACCAGAAATCCATTGTTAGGTGCTCCAGCCGCCGCGATATAACTGAAAGATTGTTGAAAGCGGCGTAAACCCCATTCAAACAAACAAACAAATACTACAGGCCTAGCCTATTGTCTCAAAATGGAAGCTCCCCTTCGATTTTAAGAGGCGTTATTCTTCATGATTTATAGCCAGTAGCATGTAACAAAAAGCAGAGTGGTTGTTTGGCACGAGCATTTTCTTCATTATTCCCAATTTTTTCTACCCTAAAATATAAAATAAGATGAAACTTCTATCAATTTGGAACTGTGGTTTGCAAAATCTCTGAATTTGTACCAGTCTAAATTGTTGTCGTCTGGTAAAGTGTTAAAAACTATGGAATAATGCGTTCTACCCGATTGCTTTACCTTGATTTAACCCTTTCCTGTTGAATCCCTGGTTTTTACGTCCCTGTAAATTTATAATTGAGCAATATTGTAACAAGCAATTTCTTCTTTTTCCACATTTTTTTCTACCCTACTAAGTGGTTATTTTTCAAATTAAATCTACTTTATTTTTCAGCTGCAAAACCTTTGAATTTGGGCAAGTCTAAAATTTTGCTAAACAGGAAATAGTTGAATACTGATTATTCGTTTAATCAACAATTACCATATAGGTAATACCAGCTGGAAGGTTATTTAAGTCGAAGAAAAAAAAACTTTGTAGAATGTGGGAAAAAAAGAAAAGTTAGACACTATTTTCATTTTTCCGTAGAATTCGAGATTGTCTGCGAATTGACGGAACCTTACTGTTAATCCAAAATCGTTTGACATATCAAAACGTTTATTTAGAGCGAATGTGTTATATTGGCTCCAAACTCGTTAGTTGTCGACTTAAACGCTCTAGCTACAGCTTCTTCAATCTGTAGTAGTGACGTTTCACTCTTTCCTGTATAATAACTGGTTTATACGTCCATGCAATTTTTAACTTGAGAAAATATTGTGATAAAAGAAGAAATTGCTTGATACAAGCAATTTCTTCTTTTATCACAATATTTTCTACCACATAGAATGGTTTGGATTCAAATTGCACTCACTTTTCATTGTTGTCTGCAGCATCTTTGAAATTGGGTTAGTCTAAAATTTCGAGAAACGGGAAAGGGTTAAATCACTCACCATCGATTTGATTTTGATTAAACATCTTACGCGTATTTTTTAGCCGCCGTCATAGCGCAGTTGGTAGCGCGTCGGACTGTCAATCTAGAGGTCCCGGGTTCGATCCCCGACGGCGGCACTCATCCTTTCCGACTATTTGTCTCTCACCAATGGGTCGATAATCGTAGACCTATGTGGGATAGCAGCTGGAGGCTAGGAAAGGATATAATGGTAGTACTGGTGTGAGAAATACCAGGAACCCATTTTTAGGTGCTCCAGCCGCCGCGATATAACTGAAATACTGTTAAAAGCGGCGTAAAACCCCATTCAAACAAACAAAAACAAACAAAAACTTACGCGTATTTCTTGCGAACTATAGTCGTTTTACAATCCAGAAAATAACCCTGTAGGAGGAGAGTGGCCATCAGCTTGACTCGCCCAGTGAGCCATGACAGAAAATTCCACTTAGATATTTTACAAAATGTATAGCCAATAACATAACAAAGTAGTAAAATTTTTGGTTGACGATCCAAACGTAGTAACTACAGCTTAAATAAGCTGTAGTTATAACGTTTTAGTCGCCAACCTAACAAAATGCTTTAGATATAGATGTCGGCCAATGTTGGAGTTCAAAGTTCACTTCTAGTCTAATTGAAAAGTTTGATTGGTCGATTTTTTTCTTGATGTTTCTTGACATCGGCAATCAGTAAATTATTCCCGGAACCGTATTGGACATAAATGTCCTTATATGGATGAAGGAGCATTTTGTTACCCTCAGATATGTTCACTGTATACGGGCACGTGTTTACCGATTCCTTGGCCAACGTTCGATATACTGAAATATTTAACAGATCTTTACGAGGTTTTTATTTTCGGGATTTCCGATTAAAGACATCAGATTGTCCGTTTGAACCTAAATCTTTACCCTGTATTAGCCACATTTGGTTGAAAACATAAAAAGATTTCAAAAACAATATTTAGTCAAGTGTTCATAACTAGAACAATTTTTATGTATCCTAATCAATCACCGATCTAATTACAATTAAAACGCCTTAGAACTCTGCTGTTTTGTTCTTTTCCAGACGGCCGGTACACTACCAAACAGCATATTTTTTCTTTGGGGCAAAAGGGATAGAATGATTCGCCACAAGAAAATCTTGTCGCCATTCTTCGTAAAAAATATACTCAGTGTACGTGTAGAATAAGGATATTGGAGCAAGCAATAAATGCCATATTAGTGATATCTTTGCAGAATTATGGATTTATGACAAGTTTGAATTATTAAGAATACATGTTTGTTGTAGAGATAAAAGAAATCAATAACAAAAACCCAATTGCATATTATCATTGCTTGACCAAAATCTCATAAAAATACATTGAATAAAGCTGCAGTTACGATTTGTGGTCGTCCATCGACGATATTGAACTTAAGAACCTGATGTACCTGATGGCAGGAAATTATAACATTTGCTAAGATGAAAAAAAGAGGGGGTGATTTGTGACCTACTATATTTTAAATTGTATAACTCCACGTTCAATTGTTTTCTTTCTTGTAGATTAAAGCATAACAAGGGATGTCAAAAAGCTAGTCTATTCATGGAGGAAAATACTTGCAGATATTATACACTTTGTAATGCGCATGTGTTACAATTACATACGAATCCCAAACCGTACAGACTAGGATCAGTCTGGGAAAAGGGTGTTAATAGCAGGGGTTTCTGATTATTCTAAAACAACTTTATTCTAAAAAAGGCCCTATTTTGTTGATAATCATTAGAATCATCTCTACGAGACTATTCTAATTGGGTGCCCAGAATATTAGGTTTATGGCAGCGTGATTTTGATATCAAAATTTAAATCCTAAATAGCCCCCTTTTGTCTGGAAGGCTATGTGCATTGGTCCCATCTGACCAGTGTCTTCACTGTACGCCCTGTAGATAGGTACTTACCAATGTCGTCGTTAGCGTTAGTCGATCAGCGAAAATTCTAAATGCAATGTGTTTTTGTGCATGCTGGTCTTTGTCTTAGCCTAAAGAACGAGAGAAAAATGCTGGAGGTGTAATGTTCGGAATCAGATCCCCCACCACCGGTTAAGAAACAAAAACAACAAAACAGACCAATAAAATATAGACCTTATAATTGACGTGTTTCATTTTCGTAAAACGCATAAAAAAAACTTTTGAAATAGAGGTGAACGGATTATCATGGGTTAGTGGACTGAAACAATGGCTTAGTTGTATACGTATATTACAATGGACTGGATATTTTGTATAGTAATCATTCTGATCATCATCCAGTGTGCAGAACTACAGCCTCTTGATAAACCAAGGGGACGTAAGTATTATTTGATATTGTCAGACGATGTTTTCAGCTTGTGAAAGCGTTAAATTGATCCCAATTTCTTCTTAACCCATTACCAGACGTTGCAATTTTAAACTTTTAGACTCTAAATTGATAGGAGATGCAGACAGCAATATAAAGTTCATGATTTTTTTTTTCAATTAATATGGGTAGAAAACATTGTGTAGAATGAAGAAATTGCTTGTTACAAAACGTTACGTGACACAACCCTATATTATTTGTTCTAATTAGAATCGTCTCAATGAGACACTTCTAGTGAGTTCGAACGACATTAGACTTGATGAGAATTCTGCAATGATTTATATATACAAGCATATCGCTCCGTCATAATCATGTCACACAAGAATGTATTAAGCGACCATTCGCTTCAGTGACCACTTTTTGGCCGTCCATAGAGTGGTCGCTTAATTCAAGGTTTACTGTTGCTACATTTGTTTTATTGTAAGTAAGCATAATCATTTGAAACCACGTTCGTTTCTTGTTTGCTTTGTACATTTTTTCTCTCTCTCAAAAAGCAGGTAGAGATCCGATGTAAATTCTGTTTCGATGTATAGTTAAACCTTGTCATACTGAACCCGGAATATTCTGCTGTTTTGGCAAGAGTTATAGACAAAGATCAGCCTGCACATATGTGCAGTCAAATCTTAGTCTACACTTTCTGTTTGTCCCTTTAAAATCAGACTTGTGTATAAAAGTAATTTTGAAAAGTATACTGACTCTCAATAAGATCATTCGACGCCTTAACCCATTCCCACACACAAAGAAAGCTAGACTTCTTCAAATTGAAAGGAGCTGCAGACGACAATTCAAGTTAATGGATTTTTTTTCTTCTTTTTGGATAGAAAACATTGTGGATAAAGAAGAAATTGCTTGATACAAGCAATTTCTTCTTTTTCCACATTTTTTTCGAAGCCCTTTTCTTGAGGACCGTAAAAGGAGGGATTGTGTGGGAATGGGTTAATCCTTTTCATTTTATTACTGTTCTTTATTCAGCATTACAATGGTTTATAAAAATAAAATATTTAATAAATATTGATAGAATTGAAGAGAGTGCTGAAAACGGCAATTTTCTCATTTTCCGTCAATACTTTCCCCTGTACATATTGTTTTACAAAGCAAGTATTTCTATTCTTGCATTCAACTCCATACCGTTGGATCCTTGTAACATTCATTTTTTCATATTGGAAAGAAATGATTTCAGTATCTATCATTTTTGCATATATGAATAATAACTATTGTGTGTATATTTGCAAGCTCAAATTCCACAACGTTTTCGTTTTGTGCCATATTTCTTATCTTGTTGCCGCACTGGTATTCTGTTTATTATTCAAAAGTGACTTATAGGCCCATGGGGCCGGGTGTTTATACTTTGATATTTGATATTGTATATATTTATTTGTGTAACACATGTCACTATAATAAAAATTTACTTACTTACTTACTTACTTAAAAGCAATACAGCTGTATAATAAATAGGGTATATTACAACAGTATGTTTTTCTATTTGTTGTTATCGTGTTATCGTGTAGGTATTTTCGAGAACACGATAACAACAAATAGAAAAACACTGTTGTAATATATCTTTTATCATATACCTTTAGAACATGACATTAAGAAAATTCTCTTAAATGATCAAGAAATAATAAATTTCCGAAAAACCCGAACCTCAATACACAAAAAAGTAGTCAGTGTTTAACGGTACTCGACAAATACGTTTTTTTGGTACTCGCCGAATACATTTTGTTTTCTGTCGAGTTGTATTAGATAGCCAGATTTTAATTCATATCATTTATAGGTATATAATAAATACAAATATATATAAATAATGTAGCATGGAGACTCACGTTCAAAGTTGTCAGTGGGAAATGGGATAATGAAACAACACGTCACCCTACATTTTGGGATTTATTCACGTCGACAAGCACCTACAGCTCAGCTGACCCAGTACAGGACAGTCGAGATTTTACAACAAGCAGTGACCACTACAAGTCGGTCATCGTGGAAGATTGGGAGAATAAATACATCAGTGTTCAAGCGGTAAGATTTTCCTGGTTTTATTGCGTTTTTTTACATTAACGCTTGTCATGCTGAATAATATCCTATACAAAAATACATTAAAACCAAAGGGCTGGCAGTGTTACAACCCGGTTTGTAATAAAAATCCGTTTTGTAATAACTTACTACAAAACGGGTTGGTAGAACATTATTACCATTCGGGTAGATACTTGCAACCCGAAATGTAACAAAAACCCGAATTATAATAAAACATTTATCGAGATGTTAAATAAAAATTATATCATTCTTTAGATTAAAATAAATGCCGCTTCACTGTTCTTCATACTAACAAAAATTGTCCCAAAATGTAATAAAAACCCACATTGTAATATTCTTCAAAATTATAAAATTTGCCTCAACCGAAGATTCTAAAGAACTGTCCCATGGAAATTTGTTGTGCGTCGCAGCCAATCAAGTTATCTTATTAAAAAGTTGATAAGTTATATTTAACAACAACTTTCCATGGGCTAGTTTTATTAACAACGTTCAGTATTGTAATAATGTTTTACCCAGTATTGTAACAATGTTTTACCAACCCGTTTTGTAATAAATCATTACAAAACGGGCTTTTATTACAAAACGGGTTATAACACTTGCAGTACTGGACGCAACCGTTGTAGGTTAATAATTCTTCTAATATAAGCAACTCTTGCATAGCAGGGACAAGCCGGAGATGTAGACTAAAATCGGACTGCACACATGTGCAGGCTGATCTTTGTCTAAAATCCTGCGAAAAACACGAATATTCCGGGTTCAGCATGACAATTATTGTCAACAATATGTACATACAAGGGACTTTAAATATTAGGAACTTTCTTTGCTAGGCACGTTTTTTCCTAATAAATTCTCTTTTTTCACTGTAATATCACCATGACCTTATTTCACCAACCACAAGTTATAAGTTCTTGCCTTTCATCGTCGAACTCAGCTTAAACAAAGATCATTCTCATAGTCCAGTTGCTTTTTTCGCATTTCAAAAAAATGTTCGACAAGTTCTTCCGATTCAACAAAGTATTTCTTTGGCGCAGAGGACAGGCAGCCTACAAAACGGGCGTTAACCAATTCCCCCACAGTGACGCTTTTTGACGCCCCTCAACAACGCAATTTAGAAAACAAGCAATTTCTTCATTTTACACAATATTTTCTACCCAAATTGAATGGAGTTGCAGACGACAATTTGAAGTTTATGAAATTTTAAATATTTTCAACTTTATTGATGGAAAACATTGTGTAAAATGAAGAAAGCGCTTGTTCAATCAATTTCTTCATTTTGCACAATGTGATTCCAGTTATTTTTCTTGAATGGCGTCAAAAAGCCTTACTCTGTGGGGATGGGTTGAGGGAAGGTTTTATTTCTCAAGCAACATTCTTCGAGTTACTTAATGAAAACATTTTAATTGATGCGCACATTCCATTTCTTCCAAATAAATCATAACAAAAATAGCAATACCTGTAACTCTGAAATGCACCGAAGGAAGGACAACAGCTTTCTCAAACCTTTTTTAACCCATTAACACACATTAAATTTTTTTAGACTATTCCAAACCGAAAGAAGTTGCAGACGACGATTTCAAGGTGCTAAAATTCTTAAAAAAATTCTTTGTCTCGAGGCAGAAAACATTGTGGAAAATGAAGAAATTGCTTGTAACAAGCAATTTTTTCATTATCCATAAAGTTCTCCAAAGCCCTTTCTTGAGAGGCGTCAAAAAGCGTCAATATGTGGTAATGGGTTTACAAGTAATCTTGAACTATATTGTATTTCAATTTTCGAGATCCTAATTTTCATTCAATGCACACAAACATTAACGTTTATCGCATTCTTTCAGATAAAACTTTCATTTTTCAAGAACAACGAAGAGAGGGCCTATATAGTATTTGATGGAGTGGGCAAGTCCAAAACAACCTGGTTTAAATGTGACAACATTTTATACTCCTCTTATACTGACCTGCCGGACAACAGCCTTGGTCAATTCTGTCCTGGACAGTAAGTAATTACCAGACGAAAAAATTTCGACTCGTCCAAACTCGAAGAAAGTTGTAGACGATATTTTGAATTTGAGAAAAGTTTACATATTTCTGTTTATCTGGTTAGAAAATAATGTGAAAATTGAAGAAATTGATTAGGATAAGTAATTTCTTTATGTTTTTTCACGTTGTTTTCCCAAATTCTTTTCTCCATGGTCGATAAAAGCGTTATTGTTTTGAATGGGTCGATGCACTCGACTTTTCTTTTTCTTTTACATTATTTGTGTGTGCGTGTGTGTTTTAAACGAAAACACATAAGAAATGAAGAGAGCTTGGTTTGTTTGTTTTTTTGTTTTGATTTCATTGACAAATGAACCTTAAAACTTAATCACATTGTATGAACACGCGAAGCGGATTCGTACAGTAGTGAAATTAGGTTTTCAGGTTCAAACCACAACGAAAACAAAAACAAAAAGAGATATTCTTTTCATTCCTTGTACATTGTAATTCAATACCAATTGTTTACTAGTTTTGGGTAAAGTTTTATGGATCTACATAGTGCCAAGCATGCAAAATAATTTAGTGCCCAGGATTTTGATCGAGGAAGAAAAAGAAAACAAAACAAAAACAAAAAAAAAAAAAAACAAAAAACAAAAAAAAACAAGAGGACCATGACGGTCCTAAATCGCTCCCCTGAGTATGATGGTTCATGGCTTTATGACATAAACAAAATAGCAAAGCCCTCTGTCTAATTATTTTGGAGAAGATGTTTAAGGATTTCTCTTTTAATCCTAGGTATATTGATGATCCCACCATAAAGCACTAATTTCCTGAAGATGGTAATGCTTTGAAGTAAAGACATCAATACAAACGAAGTATAAAAGCTCTAGGCCTAATGGTTTAGGAGAATAAGGTTTTCAAAGATATCATTATTTATTCCCAACTAAAATTAGGGATTGCACAGAAAAGGGCTAATTTTTTTAAGTAATTTGGTAGAGGGTCAATGGCTGATGAAATGTACCAAATATCAAAGCTCTAGGCATTATGGTTTGGCAGACGAATATTTTCAAAGATTTCCTTATTTATTCCTTTGTAAAATCAGGGATCGCACAGCAAGGGGCTAATTTTCAGAGTACGATAATTCTTTGAAGTATTTTGGTAGATGGTCAATTTATGAGTATATGTACCAAATATCAAAGTTCTAGGCCTAATGATTTGGGAGAAGAAGATTTTTGAATATTTACTTCTTTATTTCTATGTAAAATCAGAGATCGCCCAGAAAAGGGCTAATACTCAGAATACGGTAATTTTTTGAAGTATTTTGGTAGAGGGTCAAAGGTCGATGATTTTTACCAAATATCAAATCTCTAGGCCATATGGTTTGGGAGAAAAAGATTTTTAAAGATTTACCTCTTTATTTCTATGTAAAATCAGGGATCACAAAGAAAAGGGCTAATTTTCGGAATACGGTAATTCTTTATAGTATTTTGGTAGAGGGTCAATAGATGACGATGTATACCAAATCTCAAAGCTCTAGGCCTAATGGTTTGGGAGAAGAAGATTTGTATAGATTTACTTCTTTATTTCAATGTAAAATCAGAGATCACAAAGAAAAGGGCTAATTTTCAGTATACGGTAATTCTTTATAGTATTTTGGTAGAGGGTCAATAGATGACGATGTTTACCAAACCTCAAAGCTCAAGGCCTAATGGTTTGGGAGAAGAAGATTTTTAAATATTTACTTCTTTATTTCTATGTAAAATCAGGGATCACAAAGAAAAGGGCCATTTCAGAATACGGTAATTCTTTATAGTATTTTGGTAGAGGGTCAATAGATGACGATGTATACCGAACCTCAAAGCTCTAGGCCTAATGGTTTTGGAGAAGAAGATTTTTAAAGATTTACTTCTTTATTCTACGTAAAATCAGAGATCACAAAGAAAATGGCTAATTTTCAGATTACGGTAATTCTTTATAGTATATGGTAGAGGGTCAATAGATGACGATGTATACCAAATCTCAAAGCTCTAGGCCTAATGGTTTGGGAGAAGAAGATTTTTAAAGATTTACTTCTTTATTTCTATGTAAAATCAGGAATCGCCCAGAAAAGGGCTAATTTTTATAATACGGTAAATATTTGAAGTACTTTGGTAGAGGGTCAATAGAAGATGATTTGTAATAAATATCAAAGCTCTAGGCCTTACCGCTTGGGAGGAGAAGATTTTTTTAAGTTTTTCACTCCGTTGCCATGGCAACCAATTCTTTGAAGTATTTTGAAAGAGCATAACCTAAGGATTATTTCTGTGAAGTTTTGTTGAAATTCCATGGTTTGTTTCGGAGGAGAAGATTTTTTTGTAATTGTGAACGGACGGACGGACGACGAACGATGACCGATCACAATAGCTCCCCCAGAGCACTTCGTACTCAGGTGAGCTAAAAAGCCAAACAAAATTTGAATCTTGATAGCCGAAACTTAAATTAAATAATTTAAAATAGAACACATGTTTTGTTTGTTTCAGAACATCAACTGGGTTTCCCCTGACAGTCATGAAGTTATCGTTTTTACAAGCTCCGTGTCACAAGACAACAGGTTGGGTTTTGGTGGCCGACACGAACCTCGAGTTCTCTATCTGCACAACATACGCCCCATCTGATGGGTCGACACCCATACCTTATTTCAAATATTCCACTGGATCAGGTCTAGCTGATATGACTACAGGTAATACATCAGTTGTTCTTATTGCGTATAATTATCAAATCATCGTTGGGCGTGCAAAATGTCGCAACTACAGCTTCAATTAAGCTGTAGTTACGACATTTTGCACGTCCAGAGACGAAATAAAAATAAAACGTGGTGTTTCATTTATAAATGAAGGATCGCTTCCACGCTAACTGGCTCCAAAATGAAAATTCGACTTAGATATTAAACGGATTTATTTTTGGGGAAAAAACGACAACACAACAACCCCAACAAACAAACATACACACACACACGCGCGCACACACACACACCAACAACAACAACAAAAAGGTCTATGGCCAGTAAAATGCAGCTAATAAGTAAAGAGGTTGATTGGCGACCTAAACGTCGTAATTACAGCTTAGATAAGCTGAAGTCACGACGTTTAAATCTCCAATCAAACAGAAATGCTCAAAATATTTGTGTGAGTTAAATATTCGTTCCCTGTGTAATGTATAACGAGCTATAGTTACGACGTTTAGGTCACCAACCAACTATTCTCCCTTTTTCACATGCCACTGGCCATCAATTTTTCAAAAAAAAGAAAAAAATAATAAAAATCGAAGCGGGATCAATTGGCGGGGCTAACGAAGTAAGTGGACTGGGCCAGCGATTGGTCAATTCTAGATCGAATAATCGAAAAGCTCAAAAGTGTGTTTATCTGCGAATACAGCACTTCTTTCAAATATTTTCTTTTCATTTCCAACACAAAAAACATTTATAAACTCATATCGATAAAGGATAAGCATTGTCCATCAAACAAGAAACAAGATAGTGCTACAATTGAATGTTTCGTACAATGTCTGTGTATTTTAAGAAAAATAAATCGAATAATTGTAATAAAAAGCATCCTTGAGGAAAATATAAGTAATTAAAGAAGACAATAGAATAATATTAACCTTACAATTTAGCCTAGACCCAATTTTGAAATTCAGACAAGCTTGGAACTTAATCTTGAATTTCGCCCACAAACAATTTTGGTATTCCATGTACCAAGAACATCTGATTTTGCGTGCTATGAGTATCATAAGTTAGTAGAGTGTCGGACTCCTATTAGTGAGTCCCGGGTTCGATCCCCGGTGCGGCAAATATACTTTCCGACATTTGTTTCCCGTGACACTATATGGGATGAGAAGCTGGAGGCTAGGAAAGGATGGTGTAGGTGTACAAGTGTAAGAAATAACAGGAATCTGTGGTTCGATGCTCTAGCCGACGCGACATGCCTGAAATACTGAGTCACTATAAACCATACAAACAGAAAGACATTTTTGGGCGATTCTTCGGGTTGATTTTTTCTTTAAACATTTTAAGATTTTGTGAAATTTCTAAATCGAACTTAAGATCATAATTTATGGAACCAATGAAAGAAGTAAATGCGTAGGAATTTGAAAGAGTTTTAAAGGTGTCTAGTGTATTACCACATAATTGTGCGTATTCAAATTTGAAAGGAGTACAGCCACAGTTATCTCGTGGAAAAAGGATAAATTGCATTCTTCAAACTTATTTTCCTTTTCTCACAAAAATGTTCTGTCCGATATTGTGCTTACTTTTCAGTTTGAACAAACTTTGTGTTGTCGTTTGCATTTTCTTTTAATTTGGACAAGTTCTAAATTTTGTTGTCTGTTAATAGGTTATAAAAGTTACAACTACCGATAGTCAGACTTACCTGTATATTGTGACGTTATGTCTGATTGATTATTTCTTCTTTTATCACACAGGTTTGGAATCTGCTGATAGCATCGCAATCTTTTTCCAGGGTAAGTTGTCCTCATGTACAATCTTGCTTCTGTAACTTAACTCTTGTCAAGCTGAACCCGGACTATACCAGTTTTGGCAGGAGGCACTGACAAAGATCAGCCTGCACATACGTGCAGTCTGATCTTAGTCTACATCATCTGCTTGTCCCTGTTGAGCAGGAGTTGTTCATAGAATTAATTGTCTAAAGAAGTATTAGCTCTCTGTAAGAGCTTCCAGTGCTTACAGTCCTTTGATTTAAATGAATCCTTTTGAAACAGATTTTATTCAGCATGGTAAGGGTTAATTTAGTCCAAGACCGCCCTTGAAGACCTATTTATAAGGAGATATACATCTTAAGCAATTTATCTCGTATATCCATTGACCGACGTACTCTTACAATATCGCCTGCATTTAGCCTAGGTTGCGAAACTGGTCAGTATCATGTTTAGATGGTTGGGCGACGTAATAGCTTATTGAAGGGAAAACATACGTCACATAAACATCGATCTATGTCACAGTCAAAAGTTTATGTCAGATCTAACTGAAAATTTGATTTGTCTATCAGGTTTTGTGTGTGTGTGTGTGTGTGTGTGTGTGTGTTTATCAATTTTCTCTACCGTTTTAGTTAATTTACTAAGACTATATATTGCCTGTTATTACAAACTGTTCCGTGTATACAACTGTAGACCTATAACATCCATGGACCGTAACTATTATTTTTTTTTTCAGTCTGGGACTTAGCTTTCAAGGGTATTCGGGGTATCCAACCTGCAGATCCTACCCTAAAGAACCTGACGGGGCTGTATCTATCAACCATAACAGAAAATGACAATTCTGACTTCACAATAAGGAATCTTCAGCATGTTACCACAGTACAGTTATCTGGTGTAGCACCCACGTACAAGTCTGGCGTGATTGACAGCTGGGAAGACTATTTTATTGAAACGGTAAACCTTTTGTGATTCAATTATGTATGGATCGCTTTACACGCCCAATGAACTCCGGCGTTGTAGTTCGTCTGAGGTACTGCCGACTTTATTTAACCCACTCCCACACGAGAAAATTTTAGACTGATCCAAACTGAAAGAAGATGCAGACGACAATTTTAGGTTGATGAAATTCTAAATCTTTTTAATCATTTGGGATAGAAAACATTAAAGACACTGAAGAAATTGCTTGACACAAGCAATTTCTTCTATGTCTACAATGTTTTCCAAAGTTTTTTTTCTTTCAGGGGCGTGAAAAGGAGGTCTTGTGTGGAAATGGATTAAAAGGGTTGTTTAAGACCTACAATAAACGGCA
Organism: Fragum fragum; assembly: GCA_946902895.1. NCBI lineage: Eukaryota > Metazoa > Mollusca > Bivalvia > Cardiida > Cardiidae > Fragum > Fragum fragum. The sequence continues at coordinate 12,669,352 of OX336366.1, forward strand.
ACAAAGACATCGGAACTGCAGCTTGAATAATAAACTGTACTTACGACGTTTAAGTTTCAAAACCAACAAAAATGCTTAACATAGATGTCGAAGTTCAAAGTTCTCTTCCGGCAAAAAGAAAGATTTCACTGGTCATTCCTTTTTTCAATCGACAGAAAACCGCTATCCGTATATCAATAAAATTACGACCATAGAACTCGATTGCAATGAGACCACTTATGGAAATTATAGCAACGTAGATAACGACAGTTAAATCTGTACACGTCGATGGTTACATTCTTTTTAAATCATATTGAATCTGGCGTAAGATATTAATCACGTTTTTCTACGCTATAAAAAAACTGATTCCACCATTAGCCTGTGATATTGATAACGCAAAACAGGTTGCCATATCTATGTCACAAATATCATACATTGACCCATGTCCAGATAACAAAATTTTAAATATGCCCAAATGCCAAGAAGTATGTAGATGCCAATATCAAGTTGATGAAATATTAAACATCTTTGTCTTTTTAGGATAGAAAATAATTATACAAGCAATATCTTAACGTTCACAATATTTTTAAACGGGTTTTTCGTTACGGTCGTAAAAAACTAGGTTATGCGGTATAGATAAAGATACCAAAATGAGAGCTCTTGTCTTCGACTTATCTTCTAGATATCTAGACAATGACATCGATAAAGAGCAAATCAACGGATCGCCGACCTTGTCACCGACAGGAAGTTCGACTTTAATATTTAACGGCGATTTATCTAAATTCATTGTCAGTAACATTTAACAAAATCATAAAATAGTTGGTTGGCGACCTTAACGTCGTAACTACAGCTTGAATAAGCTGTAGTTGCGACGTTTAGGGCGCAGAACCAACAAAAATGCTTCACCTGAAAGTCGACCAATGTTGAAGTTCAAAGTTCACTTTCGGCATTAATGTATTATTTGTTTGTATTTCTTTTTATCATTATTCATTATTTTTACATCCTCGGTCCTTCAAATCTTTTTGCTTTTTTTTCAGGCGAAATTCTCCATGCTTGATAACAGTATAGAGATGGCGTACGTGATCTTTAACGCTACTGACACAACAAAGACCTCTTGGTTTGCCAAGGAAAATATTTTGTATAGCTCATATGGAAGCGAATTGGACGACTCTGATCTGGATATTTGTGCAATAGAAGGGTAAATTGTTCATCTTGTTCTGTTGTTATGTCTAAATATATCACTAGACGACAATTTCATTATTGGTTCTAAATGACGGATCGCTGACCACGCCCACTGAGCTCCGGCAGGAAGTTACACGTAGATATTAAACGGCGTTATCTTGCGAAATTTATATTCAGTAACGTGTAACAAATGTAAAATGGTTGGCGACCTGTATTTTGTGACTTCAATATACACATTAGATTTAACCCTTTTGAATAATGCATACAGGTTACTTTTTCCTATAAGGTCATTTAGTTATCAGAGGATGATTATTTTTTTTTGTCCTTGCGATGTTAGGTGGGTCAAATTGATGAATAAAGATGGATTAAAGATTGGGAAAATATTGTGGAAAAAGGAGAAATTGTTTGTTACAAGCAATTTCTTCATTATCAACCACATTTTCTATACACAAGGTTTAAAAAATGTTACCAACTAAAATTTATTGTCTGCAACATCTTTGAATTTGGACCATTTATAAAAAAAAAATATGCATGGTAATGTGTTACAACAATAAAGAGCTAAATTGAATAATGCAATGGAGCGTTATTGCATTAATTGTATGCAATCATTTTATAATTTGCATTCCTCCTGTCATTGGTTCTCTTTCGTTGATTATTGGAGTTTTTAACGCATTACTAAGCAAGTTTTTAGACTACTCGAAATTTAAAGAAGATACAGACGACAATTTCAATGTGACGAAATTTTCAATATCTCCGTCTTTTGCGGTTGAAAAGAAGGTGGTTAATAAAGAAATTGCTTGTAATATTCTATGCTTACTTTCTTAAGGGTCGCAAAAAGAGGGATTGTGTGGGAATGGATCAATTGCTTATTCATGTATGTTTTGTATTAAACTGCCTATCATATGCTTGCAAGTAATCCATTTTTTGTTTTATTTCAGGGATTCGTTTCGGCACTGGCAGATACAGAGTATAGCTGACGAATCTGGGTGTACAGACACTGAACAGCTAGGGTGGATGCTCGTGAAGGAACCAAGAAATAACGGTTCTTGCGCTTGGGATGTGGCCGATAAGAAACCTTACTTCATGTATAACCCTGGATCAGCCCCTTCCAATCCGTGTATGTTGCGTTTGTCTTTCATTCTTTCTTATCGCATTACTAGACAACCCCGGAATTTTAGAAAATATGATTGTAGTAAACAATATGAGAAAAGGAGAAATTGCTTGTTACAAGAAATTTCTTCTTTTCTCTTACTGTTTTCTAACCTAGCTGGCATCTATCAATCTAAAAAGGTAGGTTAAACAATTCAGCATATCTTGTTTTGGAAATAACTTCAGCTTAAACAAAATAAAAAACGATTTGATTCCCTCTTCAGTTAGGTTTTAAATATTTTACTTGAGTTTCTATATCTCTTAAATCTTCAAATAGTAGAACATTCTTTGTATGTCCTGCCTTTTGGAAAGTGAGGCGCACGTGCTCAAAGGTTGTTTCTATAATATCAGTAACAAATTTCTTAAACGATCGCTGCTATTGGACCAGTCTATTTTTTATCATTTTTATATATCTTATATGTAGTTTGTTTTTATAATGAAAATTAGATTGTGACTTAAAAATATGTAATATCCAATGCGTAGATCGTAAAATAATTTTTAAAACAAAAAAAATATGAGATTTAACTGGTACAAAATATCTAAATAGCGAAAACGACATTAATTTTATGCACAGAATCTTAGCCCGTCTCGTTTGACGAATTAATTACACCTGAACTGGTATAGGAACAAGGAAATATAATTTAATCATAATACTAAAGCAACTTTAGGCTATGTATTAATTACATATTTAATTATCAATTACATATTTTTTCAACCCACTGTAAATCCGGTTTGATTGGCGGAGTCATGTTCTCCTCAATTATATACCTAGCAAAAATGAAAACTTAACTCTATCGAAGTGTCTCCTACCTAACAAATAGGAAACATTTGACTGCATAAAATCTTTGAAATCATAAAAGCCTCGGTGCTTTCCGTTACCGTGTAGAATCTAAAAACGGAAAACAGCTATTGCACGTGCATGGACATTGCCGTTATTTGTTACGTATTTGCTTTCACTTAGCTTATAAACTTAAGATAAAGAGAAAATCAAATTGAGTTTTCGGCCTTGCCACTATTGTTGAAATGCCACGATTTTCAAATCAGCGATGTCAAGAAGCCATTGGAAGGCCTTTGGTTGGTCAGTCTGCGACCGCTGTTGCCAGAGCAATGAATTGCTCACTATAAACAATAATTAATTTGAGAACTCATTTACACCAAACAGTCAGTTTCCGGCCGGCTAGACCCGGAGCTGTATGAACGGCGTCACATCGGGATGATCGTGAAGTACGAGTATGATATATTCGAAACAGGTTTGTGTCAGAAACATCCACTAGCAGAGAGATGTTTGGTGGTAGGGTTACGAGCTCAAAGGTAATATAATGGGTCGATTCTTACACCTTGTCGTAGGCACCTACGGTCAAAGGCAATGGTTCATAATTGTCTTTAGTGACGAATCGCGATTCACATTGCGGTTTGCTGACAGCATAGTTCGTTTGTACCACAGGACGTTCCTCCCTTGTTGTTGCTCATGGCATACCAGTACTGGGACCAGAAATTGTAACCCTTTTGCTCTCCTTTATACAGAGCCACGACCCTGGTCTTGCGTTTCAGCACTATATTGCTAGGCTACACACAGCATTTCTATCTCAAGACTTTCTGAGAAATACCGTTAATGAAGTCTTAGACTGGCTTTCACACAGCCTTGACCTCAGTTCCATTGATGATATTAGGGTCGAGTCAGGCCACCCTGTCCGTCAGCAACTTAATCTACCACAGACGTTAGGGTATTTTGAATGTGCCTATGTTGAACAATGGATACGTCTTCTTTAGAAAATCTTCACAAATGCTCTAAGATCCATGAAGAGGCGTAGTGTTTAACTTTTAAAGATGCTAGAGGTGGACACATTCGATATTGAGACTTAAGTGTAATCTTTTGATCATCATATAATCTAATTTTTAGTTTCGTTTATCAAAAACGGGCGTTCTGATTGGTTGAACAATTATACCTCCATGAACAACATTTTGAACGAGCAGCGTTTTGAATGCTTCCTTACAATATAGTCCCATACAAGAAAATGTATAAAAAATGTAAAAAAATGCCTTTTCTTGCTCGATGCTATCAAATTATAAGAAACGAAGAGAATATTTTTTTGTTTTCATGGAGGTATGAACTGAAAAACCTAATCACTTCGCGTATTCATACAGTGTGATTAGTTTTTTGGTTCATCACTCCATGAAAACAGAAATATTCTCCCCATCTCTTAAGTTAATTTGATCGAAAACAGAAATATTCTCCCCATCTCTTAAGTTAATTTGATTTTGAGGGTATCCTAACCTTTTTTGACGCTACCCTGTATGCTTATAGGCCTACGGATAGCCCGATGTTTTTTGGTATTAATGCCAAAAAAATTCTTACAATATATCTATTATCTAAAATTCGGCCGTTTAAACTTGGAGCGTTAACTCAGTATATTATCGAAAACATTCGTTCGTAATTATATGTTTTTTAAGGCGTACACTCATAATGTAAAATGACATTAAGACGGCAGACACTTCACATCGTCACATTGTCATTTTCGTTGACGTCGTCAAGGTAATTCGTGCCGCAGTCTTTTGAAAGTTATATATCCTCGGTGAAATGAAAATTGTCGTAACTACAGCTTGAATAAAGCTGTAGTTATGAAATTTTGCACGTCCAATTAAGATATTTCTTTTTCCTCTTACAACGCCGCTTCAAATTAGCGATTTTGCCTAGATACTATAGCAACTTTGTTTTCCTAAAGTTTGGTTTTCGCGAAGATAACAAAACCCTAAAATAACACAATTTACATATTTCTGTTTAAAACATGTCATTTAATAACCAGTATATCAATTCTACTTGTAGCAAATTTCCAGTACGCCGATGTGATGGCAGTGTTTGTTCATGGTAAGAAAACTTTTGCCAACGAAATTTTCGACGAAAATCTGGACAAAAAGAAAACAAATCTAAGTACTCGTCTCTTTTTGGAAATACACATTCCAATCAAAGATATACGAATAATTTAATGAATTGGTTCTTCCTTTATAGTGAAGAATATAAAAACAGCACTTTGAAAGTTTTGAACTGACTAATCGCTGGCCCAACACACTTACATATTTTGACACACCAATGCTCCACTTCGATTTTTAACGACGTTATTTTGCAAAATTTATAGCCACATAGCATGTTACAAATAAGTAGAATTGTTTGTTGGCGACATAAACGTCGTAAGCTGTAGACTAAGCTGTAGTTATGACGTTTAAATCGCCAAACAAACAAAAATGATTCACGAACATGGCGACCAATGTCTGAGCTCAAACTGAAAACTTCTAGTCTAAATGAATGATTTCATTAGTCGACTGATTATTTGATTGACAGCCGCGATTAATCAATTGCATCTGTGATGCAGTTTCCGACCATTACGTACATGGACACCATGGAAGGACACAGATCAGCATACGCACAGTCTATCATAGTCTTCATTATCTGCTCTATATATAGATACAGATCAAAAGCTTCTTTAGACGATAACATTATAAAAAATCGCTGTCCAGTCTGCCCAGGGTCTGTGCTTCATCCATGTGATTCGATCATTTAGTATACATGTAAATAAACCTTTAACTCATTACCAAACGGCAAAATTTTAGACAGGTCCAATTTGAAAGAAGTTGCAGATAACAATTTAAAGTTGATGGCATTTTGTATTGTTTCCAACTTTCTGAGTAGAAAACATTGTGTAAAATGAAGAAATTGCTTGTTACAAGCAATTTCTTCATTTTTTCACCATGTTTTCCTAATTGTTTTATTATCATTATTATTATTTGGGGCGTCAAAAAGCGCCACTATGTGGGAATGGGTCAAATAAATGGGATAACCAGGAAAAAAAAGATAATAGAAGATCGGTCACAAAAATTGATTGATCGTTATCCTGTCTACTGAGCTCCAAGTGCGACTTAGATATAAAACGACGTTATTCCTAATCAGGAACATATAACAAAAGAGTAGGGTAATTGGCTGGTGTCCTAAATATCGTAACTACAGCTTCAACAAGTTTGAGTCGCTCAACTGACTAAATTGCTTCCCAGAAATGCCTACCAATGTTCGAGTTCAAAGTTCACTTCCGGTCTTACTTTGTCAATTGACTGGCGTTTTTTTTTTTTTTTTTTTACAATCGTCCGATCCGTGAGCTCCGTTCAAACTATGATTCCTAATCACTGGTCCATATAGGATATTAGGCTTCTCTTTAACCCTTTCCCGTTCAAATACGGGATTTTACGATAATTTGATTTTATACTAGAGAAAACATTGTGGAAAAAGAAGAAATTGCTTGTAACAAGCAATTTCTCCATTTTCCACAATATTTTCTACCACATAGGATGGTTTCATTTCAAATAGCATCCAGTTTTCATTGTCGTCTGCAAACTCTTTCAATTTGGACTAGTCTAAAACTTCCAAAAAACGGGAAAGGGTTAATCATTTTTAAAGCTTTTTTGTTAGCATATAACTAATGTATGTAAATGAAAGCGCTAAAAGGTCCGGAAACAAAACCGATTATCTCTTCCCCGATAGTCTCATAATATATGCCTACATTTTAACAATTTTCTAGGATGGCGAATGGTTTTCAAGATATCTTCTGATGTCCAAGAACCTTCAGTATCAAGCTTGTATGATCTGTGGACACAATCTGGTGCTCTAAACGAGGGTTTAGTAGGGGCTACCCAAGTATCAGCAGGTTCGCCTTATTATAAATCTGCTATGGTGGACCAGTGGGACCAAAGGTTTATACATGCGGTAGGATATTTTCAATCTATAAAAAACAACAAAATAAAACTATAGTGAACATAAATTAATCAAACAAACAACAATGTAAAGCATACAGTGGCATCAAATCAGGGTTTTGATAAGATTCTTTTTTATTTAAACCCGTTCCCAAAATGACGCACAAGAAAAACAATTGGGAAAACATTGTGAAAAAAAGCTTGTAACAAGCAATTTATAAATTTTCCACAATGTTTTACATTCAGAAAATGAAAAATCTTAAATTCCGGCCACTTTAAGTTGTCGTCTGTAAAAACTTTCAATTTGGACCAGTCTATTATTTGGTCATCAGGTAATGGATAAAGGTTTTCCCCCACTCTCATTAATGAATGAACCGATCGTTGGCCGTCACACGACCATTCCCGTTAAACCTCGAACGTATTATAGGCGGGGCATTATGTAAAAAATCGGTGCATTTTGTTATCCGGACACACTCTCTTTCACTTTCCCATTCACCTCCGTAATGGGCTCAGTAAATTGTCCGCTAATACGTCATCAATACCGCAACGGATTCCAATTTAAAACCAGGAGCATTAATATGAGATGTTTGGTCAGACCGAATCGGGTTTTTTGCCTTCGTTGTTCTGTACAAAATTACACATCAGCATATTACACAACATTCGTTGACATGCCATCCTCAGTGCTTAATTCTCATTTATGAGTCTGTCTTTTGAGACCAAAATGCATAGGTCATGAATGATTGTAGAGGCAAGGTCAAGGTCGGTTAGTTTTACGCCCTCATCCTGGAATATAAAGTCAAGGACGGAGACGGCTAAATCAAGCGTAAAAATATAGAACATGGACAGGACTCATGAAAAAGAAACATTTGAGCATGTCCATCCCTAATGTGCACTGAGGATGCTGTTTTCGTATTAGACTAGTTTTTGTAAAAGAACTACTTTTACCAGTGATTTCGGTGAGGTCACTCTGTTTTTCCGTTAGCATTTCAAACGGTTTATAACAAAAGTAGTTCGGTGGTTAAAATGTAAATTATTAATTTTCAGTGCTCATATAATGTATCTTGAACTATAATAATTATGTCCTTAACGTTTTATTTCTTGTCAAAACAACAGAAAAGTAATACATATTTCAATCTTTGGTTTGACAAGAACCTTGCCACAGAGGTCTTTGGGGAGAGTAACGAACGACAACTCTGCTTATAAACCGATCCTTAAACAGTATAAGAAAGAATACTTCGTAAACGGTGATCTCGGTAAAGCCGAATAGTTCGGATGACTCAAAATAGCTGGAAAATATAAATTTTCTTTGCTGTTTTATAACTTTCTTGTTTTGCTGTGATATCGGGTCTCCTTTGAAGTCAAAACAGAGTGTTTATAGAACGTTTGTGAAATGCATTTTTCCACAATTGCTTTCCATAGCGGATAGCGCAATTTTGGAAGTGTCTCACGTCAAGATTTAAAAATAGTCCTACGATCTACATCCGAGGTTTGATTCGTCGAATTGAATGAGGAATTCCGATTGGGCCGCGCACACTGACTTCAAACATTGTGGTTCAACTAAGGATATTAACCCTCGTCATGCTGAACCCGGAATATTTCTGTTTTGGCAGAAGGTATAGACGAAGATCGGCCTGCACATAAGTGCAGTCTGATCTTGTCTATACCTCCTGTTTGTCACCTTCAAGCCATACTTTCTAAATAATCAATTTTCAACAGAAATATTGACCTTCGGTAAGGCTTTCCATTGCTGTAAATCCTTTGATTTTAAAGCAATTCCGTACAAGACTTCAATTAAGCGTGAACAGGGTTAACGACAATATTTTGTGAAATTTTTGTTAAAGAAATAGAAAAAAAGACAAATCGTTTGTTAACTTTAAAGTCGTTACTTCAGCTTGAATAAGCTAGGGTTACGGCATTAAAGTCAAACCAACAAAATGTTTGACATAAATATTGGAGGTCAAAGTTCACTTCCATTTTAATGAAAGATTTGTTTGGTTACTGGAGTTTTGATTAACAGAGGCGATACACCGATTTTCTTTTTCACTCGATGAACAAAATTTTGAGCACGCATTTTGTTTGCTTCCGCACAAAATATCGTTTCTTAAATAAACTTTTCTCCGAGTCATTAAACCATTTTTTTATTTGTGAGCCATTACACGAATAGGAACCTCCTGGAAATATATCGATACTGATCTGATTGCATGAATCATGCAGACTAAAAAGGGTAGAAATTGTTCGCTCTTTGTACAAAATTATTCTAAGAATTGAGAATGTTCATTCTACCCTTCTGCTTATTTAAAAATACCATCTCTGATTGACCTCTGTTGGATATTATCTTATTTTAAATAGTTAAAGTTGTATGTTATTGAAGGCCTCATGAGGCTTCTTTTCAAGTGACGTGTAACAATTTCTTTCCCCCAGGTAAAGGTGGCGGCCTACAAGAATGGTCAAGAAGTATTTCACTCAGTGTTCGACGCGACGGGTTGCCAAAACAACGTAGACTGGTTTTCTTGTGACAGACTGTTGTATACAACAATAGACGGATTCAATGTTTCTTCCGCCTCGAAGAATTCTTATAATTGCAGCATTAATGGGTATGTTCTTAATTTATAAACATCGACTTTCGAAAAGGGGAACCATCCGTGATTCCGCTAAAAATAATTACTACCCCCCTCTAAAATGGTATATCCGACCGGAATACTTTCAATTTTCGTTTTGATAAAGAAGTTATTGCGCAACTGCGTCGTTAATTGACGGATAGCGAATGTCAATCAAAGAATCATTTGACCATTGAAATCAATTTTTTAGACTGGAATTGAACCTTGAACGCTAACATTGGCTTACATACATCGTAAACATTTTTGATGGCTTGGGGGCTAAATCGTCGTAACTATAGCTTATTTAAGATGCTTAGGTCGTCATTCAACAATTTTATTTTTGGTACATGTCACTGACCCTGTAATTTGCAAATGAACGACGTTTCATATCTAATCGGAACCTGCTGTCAAGGTCAGTGGATGAGAATTGGCCAATCGCTGGCTCTGCCCATTTACTCCTTTGAACACGCCTAAGGACTCTAACAGGAAGTCTCGCTTCGAGTTTTTACTGCGTTATTTTGCAAAATTCATGGAGAGGGGCATTTTACAAATAAGAAGAACAGTTGGTTGGCGACATAAAAGTCGTAACTACAGCTTGAATAAGCTGTAGTTACGACGCTTAAGTCGCCAAACCAACAAAACAGGTTAACCTAAATGGCGGCCACTTAGGAGTTGAAAGTTCAGGTCCGGGCTGAATAATTGATTTGACTGGTCGGTTGATTCCTTGATTGATAGCTGCAGTTGGTCAACTGTTGTTAATGAAGCAATTTAAATGAGTAATGTGTAGTATGTTTTTTGGTATGCTAAAAAACAACAACAACAACAACAACAACAACAACAACAAAAAAACCAACATGAATTGGATGTTGCTTGAATAAAGAGCGTGTTATTTTCCTTGGTTGCTGGTCTTCTACAAGGGGGGGGGGGTATTGTTACCTGTTTCATGGTAAACGAGCGACCCATTTGCTTGTGTCAGCACGTAGTGGAACTGCTTTGAGATCACCTGGTGACATCCTTGCAATGTCCATAAAATCAAGAATTCCTAACTCGAAATTAAAAGTGCGGAGGAAGCAAGGCTTGTCCTTGATTGGAGAGTCTCTCATAATGGCGTGATGTAAGAATCAATCGACCAATCGCGGATGTCAATCAAATAACTCGTCGACCAATGAAATCATTCATTTTGGCTAAAATATGAGTTTTGAACTCCAACTTTTGCCGCCATTTTTTGTTAACCTTTGTGTTGGTTTAGTGACTTAAAAGTCGTAACTACAGCCTTTTCACGTTTATGTCGCCAATCAACTATTCTACTAATTTGATGCATGCTACTGGTCATTAATTTTGCAAATAACGCCGTTTAAATTCGAAGCGGGATTCCCTGTTGGAGCTGGTGGGCGTGGCCAACGAAGTAAGTGGGCGGGGCCAGCGATTGGTCAGTTACCAGTGTAGACGGGACAGGTTTACAAGCCTAAGGTTGTCGGGGATTTACAAGGACCAATCACAAACCATTCGGGTTATACATGTAACGGATAAGGTCGTTACAGAGTAAAACAAGATTCCTTAGCAATTTTTTATGAACTTCGAAATTTTAGTCTCATCCCAAATGGAGTTCAATCGATATTTCCGATCGGTGTTTTTGGAACATTAGCGTAGTGTTGGCATAATCACTTTCAAGTTCTAGCTTTTTCTGTCGTCAAAATAAGGTATTCAAATTGACTGATCTCTAGCCACGCACACGGAACTCCGACATTACTGATAGACTGAAAAACATTATTTTGTAAAATATGTCGTGGACAAATAGAATAATGGTAAAATCGTCGTTTGCTGACGACATAAACGTCACAACTGCAGCTTGAATAAGCTATATCTATGGTGTTTAAGTCACACTTACGTTACTAAGAAAATGCTACATAAAACTGCCACGGTTCAAAGTTCTTGATAAAATATTTGAATGGTCAATCAATTCACCAATTACCTGCCCCTCCCACCTACCTCGTTACCCCCGCGCAGTGACTCGAACAGGAAGTCCCGCTTCGATTTTTTAGCGGCGTTATCTTGAAATGTTCAAGGCCGGTAGAATGTAACACAAAAGAAGTATCAGTTGGTTAGCGACTTAAACGTAGTAACTACAGCTTGAATAAACGGTAGTAACGACTGTTTAGTCGCCAAACCAACAAAAAGGTGAACAAAAATGGCGGCCAATGTTGGAGATCAAAACTTATTTCTGGTATCAATGAATGATTTCCTTGGTCGACTGTATATTTGACAGCCACGATGGGTCAATTCCTTTTATAGACAGTGACGATCCCTCAAGCGATAATTGTCCTCTTCGGAAATCTGTAGTCGGCGTTATAGCGCAGTTGGTAGCGCGTCGGACTAGAGGTCCCGGGTTCGATCCCCGACGACGGCCCCATCCTTTCTGACTATTTGTCTCCCACAAATTGGTCGATAATCGTAGACTTATGTGGGATAGCAGCTGGAGGCTAGGAAGGGATGTGATGGCGGTACTGGTGTGAAAAATACCAGGAATCCATTGTTAGGTGCTTCAGATGTCGCGATATATCTGAGAGATTGTTGAAAGCGGCGGAAAACCCCATTCAAACAAACAAATCGGAAATCTGTAAAACTAATATTTGAAAGCATTGAACCTGTCCACGCATACTGAGGTCGGTCGATACTCTTCGTGAATCCCAGGAGATTGATTTGCGCTTGACGGGTCAGATTTATTAAATGAGACGATTTAATTGTTCAACATCAAGGAATTACCTGATGCATAAGTTATGGTCTGTTGTCATGTATCAAAGACCTTCAGTTTTAGAAAGGCCATTTGCTGGCAATAAATCTATTGTAAACAAAACCGAAACCTAACGGTAATGTGAGAACCCACAATTACAAAGCTGGATACTTCAGCAAAACAAATAAGGAAAAAAGCAGAAATAGAGACTATGTCAATCGCAAGTATGTGGTACATAGGCCCTTGTCCATAGCCATTTTCTTGCAAATCAAACATTACTATTTCCAATAACAGGTGCAAGTAAAATGGCCTATGCACGAAATTTCATTGACAATAATATCTAGTCAAGATATTGTTCAATCTTCAATACGTTCATATCTCTGTCAAAAGTAATGACAATGGTATTGGCAATATAATTGACAATACATGTGGTGATATTGATAATGACTTTAATCTAAAGATAAACTATCGGTTAGTACCGTAATAGATGAAGTTTGTTAAAACACACTTCATTAGTAAATATATCTATGGGTACCTTATATTTAATTATAGAGACAATGTACCCCTTTCTCTAATCCCTGGTTTTTACGTCCCTGTATTTCTATACTTGAAAAATTATTCAGGAAAAAGAAGAAATAACTTGTTCTTTTTCAACAATATTTTCTACCCCGCTAAATAATTATTTAAAAGATAAGTTCAACTTAAAACTGTCGGCAGCAAAACCATTGAATTTGAACCATTTAAAAAGGGATAAGTCACGCGCTTTCTTCTTGTTGGCTATGAATTACATATTCTTGAAATAAAAATATCACGGTTGTCATTAACCCTTTCCTGTTTTGCAAAATTTTAGACCTATCCAATTTGAAAGAAGTTGTAGACGACAGCTAAAATTTGGTGCAAACCAACCTACAGGGTAGAAAATATTGTGGGAAACGAAGAAATTGCTTGTTACAAGCAATTTCTTCGTTTCCCACAATATTTTCTCAAGTGTAAAATCACAGGGACGAAAAAACCAGGGATTAAACAGGAAAGGGTTAAGAGAATAAATCGACCAATAAAACCATTAATTTCGATCGGAAGTGAACTTGGCCGACAATTTTTTTTTGGGGGGGGGTTATGATGGGGGTAGGTGGGTGGGGTGGGGTGAAGGCTTAAACGTCGTGCTGTTACGACATTTATGTCGCCTACCAACCAATTTTACTGCTTGGTTAAATGGGACTGGTCATAAATGTTGCCCCCCCCCCAAAAAAAAAACACAACAAAAACAAGCACCCCCCCCTAAAAAAAACCCTAAAGAAACAACAACAACAAAAAAACGAAACCGCCGTTTAATATGTAATTTGAACTTCCTGTTGGAGTTAAGTGGGCGGGACCGGCGATCCGTTTATTGTTATTGGTTCGGTCAGCATTCGATTTGGAATACATTTGTTTTTAAAAATAAGTGACTCGTGTTAAAAGGTGTAGTTAAATTATAGGGGCACCAGCCTCTACGATAAACTTTGAATGGATGAAGGAAACAAACTATTGAATGTGGTGGAAAAACTTAACCCTTGTCATGCTTAATCCGGGTTATTCCTATTTTTGCAGGAGGCATAGACGAGGATCAGCCTAGACATACGTGCAGTCTGATCTTAGTCTACACCACCTGCTTGTCCCTGCTGAGCAGGGGTGGTTTATTAAAGTAATAACCCAAAGAAATATAAGCTCTCTATAAGAGCCTTCAGTACTTACAGTCCTTCGATTTAAATGTATCTTTTTGAAACTGATTTTTATTCAGCATGACAACGGTTAATATATGGGCCATTGTCTATGAATTAGTTCATCGTCATAAAGATACATAAAGAACATTGATTGAATAATCTGTAAATTTTGACCAGGAAATAACTGGATGTAGTACTTAAATAATTTCGTAATACTTTTAATCCTTACCTGTTTTTTTTTTTTGTTTTTTTTTCAAAATTTTAGTCTAGTCCAATGTGAAAGCAGTTGCCGACAAAATTCAAATGTTGGTGCAATTCGCAAAAAAGCAATCTATAAGTTAAAAAATATTGTGGGAAAAGAAGAAATTGCTTGTAACAAGCAATTTCTTCTTTTCCCACAATATTTTCTACAGTATAATATCACAAGGACAAAAAACAAGGGATATTGCAGGAAAGGGTTAAGCTCGTAAAATAGGTTGGTGGAATCTTCCTGATGGACAATATTGCCTGAACGGGAAAGCCTCCAATCGGGTAGTAAGAAATTCTAAATGGTTAAACTATTTTCATGCTTTATATTTTGCAATAATTCAGATACAAGTATATAATTACAGACATGAGCTATGACGTTGATATTTTTCTAAACAGAATATATACAATATTTTCATTATAGTATTAATATTGTTGTCTCAACAGTTGATTTGGAAAATTAACAACAGTGGGTCTTGTATTAAGCGACGATTCAATGGACGACTAAAAGGTAGTCGTTTTAAGGAATGGTCGCTTTATAAGCTTTATTATGAAAGATTTGAAGGATTGATGCGATTGCATAAATAAATTGTTACAGAGTCCTCGCTTAATCATATGTTGTTGGGATTCATAAGTATCGTCTCATTGAGACGATTCTATTGAGTTCCGACAACATAGGATTTTGTTACGATTTTACTTTAAAGAAAAATGTTTTCAGTTATTAAAAGATGTTGCTTTTTAAAAGGGAATTTCAATTATGGTCACTTAGTGGAAGCAGTCGCTTAATAGACATGTTCGCTCGAGAAAGGTCGATTGTACTGGAAAATGATAATTTTACAATCAGCTACAAGATTTATGTCGCTTTACTATAATCATTATGTTTTAGACGAATTTACTTTAGTTTGATTGTGACGAAAGCTTCGAGCTTGAAGAGTCGCTCTCGAACACTCAAAGTCTAGATATTTTCACGTCCCTGAAAGAGAGGCAGTGGCTTCAACCCGCTACTACCCACTTCTACAGCTGGGTAGACTGGGACTGGCTTTTAAGTGTCTTGCCCATGACCATACCCTGGTGACGGTTGGGCTCGAACCCGCGACCATCAGATCAAGAGTCAAGCACCTACACCACTCGTCAACCTTTGTGAACCTCTTCATTACTTGAAGTTACACCAAACTGAAACAATATTTTTTGTAAAAATTCCCCAAGGAATGATGTTCGAAAAATCTCGTAATTCGCTTACATAGCGTCTTACCTTTCCTTGAAATCCGCTTTGTCCAATCGGGCAACGCTTTCCCTATCAGGCAATATTTCTACCACCCTGTTAAAGAGATTTCTCGGTTCTTGGGAAAAAATGACGGAAATATATAGGAGACGAAGATAATATTTCTTTCACTGACATTTTTATACTTGAAACGATAAACGACGACTAAGATTAACACAGAAATATGTCTGGGTTTTCGTTTCATACCTCAATTAAAAAAAAAATCACTTCACTTTTTGCAAGTTGATAGTGTATGAAAAAATAGGGGTGTTGTCTTTTTGATCTACTGTATGCACATGCATGCTAAAACTCTTCATGGAAGTATTAAACAAAAATTTTAGCGGATCAGAATGAATACATTTTGTTGGAAGAAATTAGCAAATAGATCTACTAAATATCTTAGTGTCATCCTGTTAGCCCCCTACAAAAAACAAAAACAAAAACATTTTAGATGCGAAGCCTGCCTCTTGAAAAAAGAGTGCTAAGCGTATAGATTGTATCATGATGGATAGGTTATTGCATTAAATAGTTTATATAGACATATCTTATTTAACCAAATTCAAAACGACAAAAATAGACTGATTCGAACTTAAAGGAGTTAGACGCCGATTTAAATTTTATGAAATTTAAGTGTTTCCTTTTTTAACTTTTGGGGTACAAAAATTGTGGAAATGAAGCAATTGCTCGCAACAAGTAATTTCTTCATTTTACACAATGTTTTCGCTTTTTTCCCTTTGGTGGCACCAAAAAGCGTCACTGTGTGGGAATGCACTAACCCTATACCTGACGTCAACAATCTAAATTGGTCCAAACTGAAATTGCAGACGACAATATTTCCTTTAAGAAACATTCTGGTAAATGAAAGGCGATTTCTTACTTTTCTACAATGTTTTCCCTGGTATTTTTCTCGACGGGCGTAGAAAAGCGACATTTTGCTATAATTGCCTAAAAGAAATTTTGTGTGGTAAAGATATTATCTGCACCTTTGTCTTGTTCGTCTTCTTGCTTAGTAACGACAGCTTCAGCATCACCACCTGGATCGCTTAGCTCGTCTTTCTCTGTTTCTATTTTCTCTTCTTCTTTCTCATCTGCCACTCTCTGTAACCTTATCATCAGTAGCACCAGCATCACTACAACCAGCCCAATGGTGGCTCCAAGTGAACTGATGATGATAATTGTTCCACGGTGGTCCACTTCCTTATCACATGTTGGCGGCGACCAGCCGGGTTGACAGCCAAGGGCACACGATCCATCGACAGCGTGACATATCGTCCCTTCAAAACACTGACCGCATTCATTTTCACAGAAGATTCCGTGAAAACCTGGCTTACATACATCACATCTTATCCCAGTAAAGTTACCAGCACAACCATCAAGAGAGCAGCCTCCTATGAAAACAGATTATATATCATTCTGTATTAAGACTTTTTAAAACTCAAATGTGAGTTTTTGATAATCAGTAGCTGATCGCAAAATCCTTTCTAATTCTACTGTAATCTAAATGCAGACTTATTTTGTTGTGCGGCTTTTAGAAACAGAATTTTGAAGTGTAAAGAAAATGAATTCTTATCACGGTTTAATCATCGTATGTTAAAGCCAAAGCATGGAAAAATATTGTGACTTACAGGACTTGCGGGCAGGGATGCTTAAAACCAAGAAAACAAATAAAAGCATCCTAACCTTTAGAAACTGTAAAAACGAGAGTATTGTCTTTATAGAATCAGCTTTGATAGGTTTATTTAACAGACAAAATTTTTAAGGCCTTCTCAGTGTTTAACGAGTGCAAACTGCCATTAGAGGCTTTACGACAATTGAATGCCTACGCAGTAAAAAGTAGTTCTTATTTCAGTAATATTTCAATTTCTGCCACTGATTTTAAGGCCTGATGAATTAACTTTATTCAATTCATAGACAATCCTTCAAAAGAATGCCATCTAATCCATCTAATCCAATCCCACTAAATCGCGCTTTTGAAGCATCTCAAGAAAAAAGCTGTGAAAACATTGTGGACAATGAAGAAATTGCTTGTAACAACCAATTTCTTCATTGTCCATTATGTTTTCTATCCTACAAGGCGCAGGTTTTCTACATTTCACTAATCATGCTAGCCTTTGAAAAGTAGATTTCCTAATTAAATCATGCTTTGCCAGCTTACTTTCAGTACTTTGATTTTTTCTAAGAAGTTGAGTTCTATCTCGAAATAATTCAACACAGTACCAAATGAATAGAATTATACCTCAAATTTTGGTTTCAAAACCACAAGCAAATCGTCGGTGTTGGATCAAAACCGCGTAACTCCAGCTTATTTCAACCTATAGTTATGAGATTTTGATCGACTACCGTCGAAATACCGAATGGACTCTAATTTGTGTTTTACAATCGTTTTCTAAACCAGAATGTCGATCCCCGGCGGCGGCACATATCCTTCCCGACATTGTCTATCACCAATGGCTGTATAATCGTAAACTTAGCTGGAGGCTAGGAAAGGATGTAGTTGTAGTGGTAGTACTGGAGTGAGAAATATTAGGTATCCATTGTTAGGTGCTCCAGCCGCCGCGATATGACTGCAATACTATTAAAAGTGACGTTAAGCCCCATTCAATCAATCAATCCATCTAAACCAGAAATATAGTACCTGTTATTGGGTCGCAGCCACCTGACGCACAACTTCCGCATGCCAACTCACAGTCAAACCCATAATGTGTCGGGGGACATGGGGTTTTACAATCCTTTCCAAAATAACCGGCCTCACACCATCGAGGACAGTACCCGTCCACGTGATTGCATTTATCTTTAAAGTAACATCGCCCACACGTTTCAGCGCAGCCCTGACCGTGTCTGTAGTCTTCGCATGTGAGATTACACGTGTCACCTTTATACCCACTCTGACAACCGGACAGACAAATTCCAGTTTCACGGTCGCAGCTCTTGAATTTGCACATTCCACAAAAATTGTTACACCCAGGACCGAATGAACCGGATAAACAATCTGTAAAATTAACGCGTGTGATGAGGTGAATGACAAAGAACTAACTTGTTATAAATCCCAAAGCAGGAAAATAGGCGCTTTGTTGTAACATTAGCAAACTTTACAAATGTGAACAAAGTAAAGACTCAGACCAGCCTGTGCATTCGCACAGTCTGGTCAGAGTCTACACATTGCTTGTCTACACAAGATTCTTTATGAGATTAACGAATACTCTATATACCATTGGTGACTTTCCAGGCTAGTCTCTGTCTGCGCTTCACGAACATGCGAATGGTTGGAAAGTAACATATATATTATTGCGTTCATCGAAAATAACGAAGGAGGACGGGCATGATGTATAGCCGCCCAACCCTTCATTTAAAAATTAAAAAAAAATGTTGTTTTATAGAGATATAAACCTAAACACTTATAAAAAAAAACTATAAATAAGCGAGTGCATTCTGAATGGTTGGTTGGTGAACCATACGTCGTAACTACAATTTGATTAAGTCCCCAAGCAAACAAAAGTGGTTCACACAAATGTCGGCCACTGTCGAAGCTAAAAGTTCTCTATCGGTTTAAAATGATTATTTGATTTGTCGCTATATACTTTAATTGACATCTGCGATTGGTATACTGTAGTTAACATAAATCGATAACTTTTATTTCGAAAACATGTCAAACTAAATTAGTTTCCAAATTTCACTAGTTTAGAGCAAGTCTACATATCTCCACAAATAAACCCCATTGAAATAGACCTGCGCAACCGTCTAGATTTTATCTGAGTCCTGACAAATAGCAATAAACAAGTCCTAGAATACCTGAAGATAGAACGACAACTAAAATAAATAAATAATTAAATAAATAAAAAATTAGCATTTAGCATAACGGTTATTTCAGCTACCTTCTGTGACCGACCCTGTGCTTTCCTCCGCCAAAACAGACCATATCGATAAAATAAGTCCCACTATACTAAGACTAATGTATAACATTTGCATGTCGTGGTTTATGCTTCTTCAAGTATTATAAACGAACATGGACTCTGGAACGCCTATTTATAATAGGGCATTTCTTCGCAGAACAGCTCTACCATCTAACCAGTAATTCTAGTGTCTAATTTAATGGCCACTTTATTGGCAATAGAAAATGAACTTCTTCCAGTATACTAAGTATATTGTTTCATAGCAATTACCGGTTCTTGAACTATCTAAGGCATCGCTGACTTATATAGTAAAAAGGTAAACCGTCGTTGGACGATCAAAATGTCGTAAATACAGCTTGAATAAAGCTGTATTTACGACATTTTGCTCGCCCAACAACGAATTATAACTAGACCTTGAGACAGGAGGTGATATCTCAGTCACCTAAATACCCCACAAAAGCCGTCCTTGATACTTTTTGTTTGGTTTTAGAGATGTACTCATGTCTACTTTCAATGGGAAATAATCCTTAAATAAGGGGAATTGATGTTCAAAATTGTGCATTGAAAACCATTTCACATATCCATTGCATAAAGGCAAGTTTCATTACAATTTCGGATAAACTGAAAGACGAGTTTGCAATAGAAAATTCTAAACATACAAATACAAATATGGGATAATGTCTAAGTTCAAGGTAAGATAATTATTCAACCAGCGGGAGTTAAGAATTCAAAACTTCAACATGTGATCGTTATATGTTAAAAAAATGCTATTTAAGCAAAATTGCAGGAGGAATTTACGACACAAAATGGCTTAAATTTTGATGTTAAATGTGATTCTTTTTTTCGGAAAGACGGGAAAATGGACAGGCTGATTCTAGTTTTCCGAAAACATTCATTTTGCGGGGGTATAAATAGTATATGTAATGTTATATTCTCTTAAACCTTTCCTGTTTAATTCCTGACTTTTACGTCCCTGTGTTTTCATACATGAGAAAACTTTGTGGAAAAAGAAGGATTTGCTTGTTACAAGCAATTTCTTCTTTTCCACAATACATTCTACCCTACCGAATAATTTTTTTTCAAATAAGCTCGACTATAAATTTTCCTCTGCAAAACGTTTGATTTTTGACCAGCCAATAATTAAAGAAAGAGGAAAAGGCTAAAGCCTAAAATTGAAATACAGTTCCTTGTGAATTCCTTTGAACGAAACCTAAACCGAAGCCTTTCCAGTTACCTTTGAATCCGGCAATTTTACTTGTTTAAGAAAGTAGCATGGAAAACATTGTTAAGAAGGAAGAAATTGCTTGAAACAATAATTTTCTCACATTTTTTAATATTGCGCTTATTTCTTAATGTAAACAAATTGTCATCAGCAACTTAATCAAATTTGGAACAGTCCTAAAATTTAGTAGTTTGTAATGGTGATGGGTTATTTCAACCAACCAACGTTAACGTTACAATCGAAATATGAAATCCCGACATTAATTTCAATAAGGATATTCTGAAATGTTATTCCAACACGATAACGCTTTTGAACGCCCCCCCCCCCCCCAAAAAAAAAGAACTTTGGAAAAAATTGTGGAATATGAAGAAATTGCTAGTCTCAAGCAATTTCTTCATTATTCACAAAATTTTCAAACCAGAATCTAAAATTTCGTAAACTTTAAATCATCGTATGTAACTCCTTTTAATTTGGACCATTCTGATTTTTTTCGTTTGTTAATAGGTTAACCGACCCATTTTCTGTAATTATAGCTCGCCGTTTCGTTTCCTACTCGGAGGATCCCAAGATTGTGGTTCGGTATCTTTTACCGGAGTATTCGGTATATTAGATCTGGACTCCGGGTGTACGTCAAGGACTGATCTACCTGTCATCTTCTATTCTGACGTCTTTGACAGTACCATTACAGGTAAATACTATGGAATCCTTTTAAATGCAACCCTGATAATAGCAACTCACTGCTTAATTGCAACTGACTTGTTGTTCATACATTTGATTTAAAGAGGAAATGGCTCCTTTTAATAGCAATTTCTTGTTAATTGCAAAAAAAGTGTTGATAAATTGGCGTAGCGATTGAGAGGATTCTCTTGTAACAAATATTTAATTGGTTGCTCGGGCTTTAACTCGACGTTTTACAGTATATCAGTCATATGGCGGCGGCTGGAATATTCCTACTATTTCTCATTCCGATGTTACCACAATATATCATTTCCTAGCCACCTGCTGCATATCCCACTTAGGTTAACGGTTATTGTCCATCCAATGTTGGGGGACAAATGTTTGAAGGGATTTTCATCGCGGTCGGGGATCGAAGCCGGGACCCGGTTATTAAATGGTTATTAAAGATACCAATACTTTTGTCTCCAGGTCTCTAACAAAATAACGCAGAACACGATTCTTATATTGTGTTAACCCTTGTCATGCTGAACCTTGAATATTTGTGTTCTTGCAGGAGGTATAGACAAAGATCAGCCTGCAGACATATGCAGTCTGATCATAGTCTTAACCACCTGTCTGTCCCTTTTATGTGAGAGTTGTAAATAAAATTTGAGTTTTCATGGGAATTTATTCAAAATGATAAGGGTAAATGTCTGAGAAACTTTTTTTTCAATGTCCATGTAATCATTTATATAAGCGAATATTTAAAGGGTTTGATAACTAACTATAAGTCAACAAATGAGTATATCCTGCATAGAATAACGTCACATAGACATGCTTTTCTCCGAGAAAATCTGCTAAATGACCTTAATTTGTGACGTTGGAAAATTGAACTGTTTTGATGACATCACAATTATCTGATTATTACTACGCTCCTAAAAGATCATCAACACCAACAAAAAACTTATGTAAACGTTGTTGGAAATGAAGAATTTGCTCGTTGCAAACAATTAATTCGCAATGTTTTCGATCCTCAAAACACAGATTTTAAAATTCCATCAACTAAATATTTTCGCCTAACACTTCAACTGCAACATTTCGTCTGCAAAATTTGGACCAGTCTCAAATTTTGTCCTCTGCTAATGGGTTAATGTCCAACAACAGTTGATACCTGGTCAGGTTTTAAGATACTGATATTTTTTCACTAAATTCTGGCAAACAAGACAAAACAACAACAAAACCCCCACTTATTTTCAATAAGACAGGTTTTCTTGGATAAAAGAACAACTATATATTTATAACATTTCCATGTAATATAATTTTGCAACTAATCTAGTAACAAAGTTATATTTCTTTCTAGTATAAGATAATCATATTCAATTTGATTTTACAGACTCATCAACGGTGCATGAAGCAGACACTTTTGCCATTTTCTTTGGTAGGTATACATCATATTTCTATAGATATACAAATTCTAGTGAGTGATCAAAGGGCAATTTTGTCTTTATCTATATAGACAAAATTGGTCTTTGATCACCCACTGTAACGTATAAATTTATATTGTGCAACTTTTTCAATCACAATTACTTAAAGATAAAGAATGTGAAAAGGAATTCGCCATATTTGTTGTTTTTGAGGCCATTTTACATCTATATTGGTCCAGCGAGACTACAACAAAATGTAAAAAAAAAAAAAAAAAAAAAAAAAAAAAAATAAAATGCTTCATAGTTTAATAAAGTAGCAAATTATTCAGCCATCGTAAAACATTGTTTATAACATAACCTACGACTTGTGAGTGAAACCCGTTAAATATTTTTGATATAACATATTTAATATAACATTAAATCTAGTGAAATAACTGAAAATTGGTTAAAGCATACGATAACGACATTTCGTTTTTTGTAAAAATGACATCACATAATACTGTAATGACGTAAATTTGCAAACGACGTTACATGATTGACGATGTTATATCGATAAAGTTCAAGAGTATCAGATTCGTTCACATTATTAAACTTGTGATCTAAAAACGATAAAAACTTGGCATAGCCTCTCGTTAAATGAATTCGGTATTCAATAACAACTAATTCAATATCCTTCATATATCAAACAGACATGGAAAATTGTTACGACGGTTTGTGTCACAATGGTGCCACCTGTCAAGATATTGGTGGATACTACAGATGCTTTTGTAACGGATCTTACTATGGCGATACGTGTCTAAACCGTAAGTAAACATTCGACAAATCGAGACTGTGAATCAAAGAAATAATCGACAAATTAAATCATTCATTTAGACCGGAAGTGAACTTTAGACTTTGCTATTGACCGACAATTATGTGAAGCATGTTGGTTTGGCGACTTACACGTCGTAACTACAGCTTAATCAATCTGTAGTTACGACACTTAGGTCCCCACACCAATCATTTTACTTCTTTTGTTAAATTTTGCTAAATAAATCCGTTTAATAACGAAGTGAACTTTCTGTTGGAGGTCAATGGGCGTGGCCAGCGATCAGCCATTTACATGTACAAGCACGTGGTTAATTGATCCATCCTTACCTTTTATACGCCCTTAGCTTGACTGGTTGATTGCATGGGGTTAACACAATGCCTACATTTTTGCTTTTGCTCAATGTTTTGAAACTTAGCCACGAATGTTTGTCTATGGCAAGTTATATATTACACCAAAACATCATTACATTATTAGTATACTAAGGGAAAAAGTTTAGCAATTTTTTCGACCTACATTATTTTTCAACGTAAATTTATAAACCTTATAAAATCAGTCTCGTTTGCAATTTTTAAAAGCCAACTAACATTTTGCATTAAGAGCACGTTTTCCTCGCTTCTAAAGGCTGCCTGACGCATTTTGCTGAAACACGTTCTGCACGTGCTTCCACATGTCCGTGAAGCCTATATCTACAATATCTATCCCAGTTTATTGGTTAGCATCAATAACAAGATAACTCATTAAAACATTTAAAAAAAAATCAAATGGGACGTTGCCCAGGGCTTAACTTAGACCAACGGAACGTAGCCATCGGTATGCTGGCTGGTGGTATGATAGTAAAAGAGGTGGCTCAACATTTTGGCGTGAGCCAAAGTTCCATTTAAAGACTTAGAATAAAGTATCGTCAATTAGGCACCGTCAAAGACAGGCCACGTTCAGGCAGGCCACGTAAGACTACCCAACGTGAGGAAAATAACATCGTGACGTGTTCACGGCGTAATCGCTTCCTCAATAGCACTCGTATAGCCGGTTTGGTCCGAAATGCAACGGGAACACGGGTCTGTGCTCGTACTGTAAGAAACAGACTTCGTTCGACACGTTTACGCACACGTCGTTAAAGACTTAGAATAAAGTATCGTCAAAGACAGGCCACGTTCAGGCAGGCCACGTAAGACTACCCAACGTGAGGAAAATTACATCGTGACGTGTTCACGGCGTAATCGCTTCCTCAATAGCACTCGTATAGCCGGTTTGGTCCGAAATGCAACGGGAACACGGGTCTGTGCTCGTACTGTAAGAAACAAACTTCGTTCGACACGTTTACGCACACGTCGACCTTACGTTGGCATTCCTTTGACCCGTACACACAGACATGCAAGATTGAATTTGACAAGGGTACACCGTCGATGGCCAAGACGAATGTGGAAACAGGTCCTACTCACAGACGCACCCCGTTTTAATTTGATGTTTGCGGATGGTAGGGTACGTGTTTGGAGGCGGAATGGCGAAAGGACGGATCCCGCCAACGTCATTCAACATGACCGTTTTGGAGGCGGCAGCGTCATGGTCTTGGGTGGTATATCATACCGTGGCAAGACTGACTTGGTAGCTATTCAGGGAAACTTAAATGTCGTTCGATACTGCACCGAAATTGTCCAGCCAGTGGTATTGCCGTTCTTGTGTCAATGGCTTGCTACCATTTTTCAGCAAGATAATGCCCGCCCACATGTCGCTCGTCACACGTTGGACCTTTTACAGACTAATAATGTTAATGTGTTGGATTGGCCAGCCAAATCACCGGATCTGTCTCCGATCGAACACCTTTGGAACCATCTGGGTAGGAGAGTAAGGGACAGGAATGAGGTTAATAACGTTAGAGACCTAGAAGGTGTTCTGCGTCAGAAATTGGGTCGTATCCCTATGGCCATTAATCGTAGGCTCATTTCCAGCATGAGAAGACGCTGTGATGCCGTTATTGGCGCAAACGGTGGACACACAAGAAATTAAATCTTTGTGTTACTTTTACTTCCCTACCCCTACCATGTTAGACGCTGTACAACAAACACGTATGACCTTGAAATCATCTGATTTTTTAAATACTGTGGCTAACAATGTGTGAAAATATGGTTTGAATCCAAAGCTAGACACCGGAGAAATTGGCTGTAACATACGAAATTGCTAAACTTTTTTCCCTCAGTACATATTAGCTGTAGTTATGACCCCAATAAGCAAATACTGCATAGAAATTGAACGTTCCGTGTATCTGTTTTCCGGGATTGAAAATAAATTCTTTGTAACTGTAATATGATTTTCTGATCTGATTCGATTGGGTTTTGTCTGTTCCTGTGTTCATCGAAAACATCGAGGAAAATGAAGAAAGCGTTTGTTACAAACAATTTCTTCATTTTCCACAAGGATATCTACCCAAAAAGACAAAGCTTTCTAAAATTCCACCAACTACAAATTGTCATATACAGCATCTTTGAATTTGGATCAGTCTAAAATGATGACATCTGGTAATAGGTTAATGAATGAAACGTTCCAGTATAGCATTTTATTCCTAGTGGATGGCACCTACTCCCTGTGGAGTGAATGGAGTGCATGTACTGTTACCTGTGGTAATGGAACCATTTTCAGAAATAGAACTTGTGAGGGAACTCAGGGTGATGGCATTTGTACAGGGGACAGTATTGAAACAGATATCTGCTCTCATAGTCCTTGTCCAAGTAAGTTTTTTTTAATGATGGGGTTTATGCTTCTTTCAACAGTAGCCTAGTCATATCGCGGCGGCAACTACCCTTGGATTACCGGTGTGTCTCAGACCAGTACGACCAATATATCCTATCCGAGTTTCCAGTTGCTTAGGTTTACGACTATCCACCCATTGGTGGGAGATAAATGTCAAAAAGGATAATTGCTGCGATCGAAGATCGAGCCCTGGACCTAGTGATAGAAAATCCAAGTAAGTTGTAAAGTAATAGAATGTCTTGTGCCGAAGGATAATATTGTGGTATGTATCGCGGTTACCCCATTATCAAACGACAAAAAATTAGACTGGTTCATATTCAAAGAAGATCCACACGACAACTTTAATTTGATAGAACGGAAAAAATCTAAGTCATTCCAGATGGAAAACATTGTGGAAACTGCAGAAATTGCTTGTAACAAGCAATTCCTGCATTTTCCTCATTGATTTCTAGACCCTTTTCACAGGGGTGTAAAAAAGAGAAATTTGTGTGGGAATGCGTTAATTGTTAGTAGGAATCTGACTAATGGAATTCACACAATTAATAATAATTCCTTTCTTTATATAGGAAGAGAAGCTTCCAAATCGTACTTAAATGTAATTCTACCTAAATCCTAATTACCATATAAAATAATTACATACTTATCAATATTTCCATTAAATATATACATTCTTCACAGACAAAATCTGACACGCCAGAAAAAAAAAATCCGTATCTGACAGCGTCAAATACGGTTCCATAAAAGGTATTCTAAATGACGTCATTTTCATTCAGTATATGACGTCATAATGCGAATAAACGTAATCAGAATGGTTAAGGAGATGTGAAATAACTACGGATAAACAGATTATTTTAAAAAAATCACCGAATTTATTTAAAAAATTGGTTTATGATAAAAGGAATATTAAAGTACGATTGCTATATAACGTCTTGTATTTGCTTTGAGCTGCGGAGGAAAATTTCCTCCGCAGCTCTAAGCAAATACAATACGTTGTATCGCAATCGCAACATAATATTCCTTATCTATTTTGCTTCTACAATACATATATTCCTAACAGTTGATGGCGGATTTGCTGATTGGACTACCTGGTCAGTCTGTACTCTTACCTGCGGATCTGGCACTCAGATTCGGTCGAGAACATGCTCGAACCCCGAACCTCAGTATGGGGGGAGTAATTGTACTGGAGATTATTCAGAAACGTTCAGCTGTAACACACAAAACTGCCCCGGTAAGTGAATTCATATTTAGTTTTATTTCGGTTATATTTTCACCATAAACATCCTTAATAGGAGAGAACAGTAGTTTTCCTGTATCCTTGTAAATAAAAAATAGAAACAACAACAACAAAAACAAAGATCATAAAAACTAATTGACCAATCGCGGCTGCTAACCAGAAAAAAAAAGGCCAATCAAATGATTCTTTTTTTTTATCGGAAATTGAATTTGCACTCCGACCTTTTGTCAAGCAATTTGTTGTTTTGGCGAATTAATCGTCATAACAACAGCTTATTCAAGCTAAAGTTAAGACGTTTAGATCGCCAACCAACCGTGTTGGTTTTTGTTACATGCTATTAGCCATAATTTTCGCAAAATAACGCCATTAAGTATCAAAGCAGAACATCCTTTCGGAATCGATGGGCGGGGCCAGCAGAGTTAGAGGGCGGGGCCAACGATAGGTCAATTAACAATAAAACAAAAGAAATCTTTGATAATTAGCACTGCAGAAGTGAAGCTCGGAATGTTACTCAAATTCACGAAAAAAAAAAAAAAAAAAAAATCTTTTACAAGTCAACATCCAATCGAACCCAGGACCCGATGATTAAGAGTCCTAAGCGCTAAGAACAGCACTATTGTCGCGACTTTAGAGGTTCTTTGTTACAATAAAGAAAAAAAGACCCCTAAATCAGTATGTCAAATATTCGGTCTTTATCTTATAGTTATATTTAATACTTGAAAAATATTGAATGAATTATCTCTACTTTTTATAAGTATAGACCAATATCATTTTTCATCGAATATTTATATTTATATCCAACATATTTTTGATTTAATGAATAATTCTTCAACATATAGAATAAACTGTATTTGATTTGTTAATCAGTAATTTAATAATAATTTTACAACCGATTTTATGTAATAACCGAAGGAAGATATTAATCCAGATTGTGTATTGTAATTGGACCAATTATAACAAAATACCCCAACATTAGATTTTTTCTTCTAATTTCTAATACATTACGCATTACCGAACTTTATTTATTTTTTAGTTGACGGCGGATTGACGGGCTGGAGCGAGTGGGGCACGTGCACAACGTCATGTGGTACAGGACAAGAACAGAGAACTAGAAGCTGTACAAATCCTGCACCACTGCACGGCGGACTAGATTGTACAGGGCCATTTGTAGAGACACAAGAATGTAATACAGTCGAATGTCCAAGTAAGTTGAAACAAATGCAGCGTGAAAATAGAGCTCCTACGTTATCTTTGCAATCATATTAGGTACAATTAAATACATGTATTATAATGATACACATATTTCCTTTCTAGACAAAGAACGGGAATATTGGCCCATCAATATTTTTGTACCGAAGAATCTTAAAAAGAATTACATTCGTTTTTTCATACGTAATTAGAATAAATTTGCTTCCTATAAAGTCTCCTTCTCCTACAGATTGTTATTAATTTGTATCATTTATTAATATACACAAAAAAGATTTTTTTATGATTTAGTTGACGGAGGATTTTCAACATGGACCCCATGGAGTACATGTAGTGAGACATGTGGAACCGGAAATCAATCAAGGTCAAGGTCATGTGACAATCCGGAACCTCAACATGGCGGCCAGGACTGTACCGGCAACGCAATAGAATCACGGGAGTGTAACACAAACCCTTGCCCAAGTAAATATAATACATATAAATTCTTTGATTAATGAATTAGTTTTTCAAGAACGGAAAAATAAAGAAAATATTAATCTTAACCAATGCATATGGTCTGTAGGTTTAAAAATGTCGTAAGTACAGCTTTTCCCCAGCTAATTTAACGACACTTTTCTCGCCCACCAACGGAATTATTGATTGAAGATATGTAATAAATACTAAACGGTAAGATTTTTTCTCTTTTTGCAAAAGAACTTGCCACACTGACAATCGAAAGTGTAGGACTTTTCTTTTGATTGAAGTAATTTCTTAGTAACCTTATTCATGTGTTTTTAGCTAGCAAAGCGACAACTTTGATAGCTTAAGTTAATAGACAAAATTATGAGATCTTCACTGGGTTCAATGAGTGCAAACTGCCACTGAAGGCTTTACCACTAAATCCATTAAATGCCTACACCATAAAACATAGTTCATATGTGTTGCCGGAATATTGCAAATAATCTCCTAGGTATTTTTTAACTCACTTGCATCTCCACAAAGCAGCTTTCGAAAACGTTTTCTTTATTGTCCACAATGTTTTCTACCATGCAAGGCAAAGATTTTCTAAATTCCACCAACTTGAAACTGTCGTCTGCAACTTCTTTCATTTTGAACTAGTCTAAACTTTTGTCTTGTTGTATTGGATTGCTGAACAAAACCATGCTATGCTAACTTACAGTGCTTTCAGTACTTTGATTACCTTTATGTCAGTTGATGGTGGTTTCACAGACTGGTCGACCTGGAATGACTGTACAGTGACGTGTGGTAGTGGTAACCAGACAAGGTCAAGGTCGTGTTCTGACCCAGTTCCTCAGTTTGGTGGGAGTGACTGTACAGGGGAAACCGAAGAAACACGTGAATGCAATTTGCAACCCTGTCCAGGTATCTATTCAGGGGTTAATCCTAACAATTTCGGAGTTTGATTTAATCATTTTCCTGTGGGATGGAAGAATTTGAATGGATGATTGTCAAGAGTAGTTAGGGTGTGAGAATATTCAGTATTCCTGGATTTAGAATTGATTGATGTTTTACGGTGCATTGACTGTTGCTGTCGTCAGCGAACAAGACGTTTAAGGATATTTTAACACAAGACATATAAAACAATACAAAGAACTGCAAGAAATGTAAAATGAAAAATGAAGAATTTGAAAAAAAAAGACAATACGATAGACCATTAGTCGCCTCTTACGATAGGTCACTTGTGAGGTTTGTTCCGCCAGATGAAATGGAAGGTATCACAGGGGTTGGCCTGAAGTTGTTTATTCTCATGCCCCGTTTACCCACGCGGGGTCACACACAAAGAGTAGTGCTTTCGAGTTTCTAGGGTTATCCACTAAACATTTAATTTTATATTTTCGTCTATCAAAAATGGGTGTTCTGATTGGTCGAAAAAATTATTCATAACTCCATGAACAAAATTTTGAGCGCGCAGCGATTTTGTATGCTTGCGCACAAAGTAGTCCCATGCAAAAGGTATCAAAATTTGTAAAGTTTTTGCTTTTTCCGCTAGATGTTATTAAATTATAAGAAATGAAGAGAATATTTTTTGTCTTCATTGAGATATGAACCGAAAAACCTAATCACACTAATGTATGAATCAGAATTGCGTATTCATACAGTGTGATTAGTATTTTCGGTTCATACCTCCATGAAAACAAAAAAAATATTTTCTTCATTTCTTACCCCTTCCCACAAAGCAAAATTTTAGACTGGTCCAAATTGAAAGAAGCTGCAGATGACAATTTCAAGTTGATAGAAGTTTGACCTTTCATCATTTTGGGTAGAAAACATTGTGGATAATGAAGAAATTGCTTGATACAAGCAATTTCTTCATTTTCCACAATGTTTTCATAAAGCTTTTTTCTTGAAGGGCGTAAAAAGGAGGGATTGAGTTGGAATGGGTTAACGCCGCCAGAAAGATCTTGCAAATGTTGTAACAGTCGAGAATGAACATTTGTATCATTTTCATTTCATATGTCCGTTTTTATTGTAATGAGAAAGCGGTAATTAAATTCATACTTTCATAAATATCTACCCATGTATGAATGTATTGAGCCTTTAACTTCCGTCGACGAAAAAAGCTAATAAGACCACTGCTTTATGCATAAAATGTTCATTAGCTTAAAGTATGGATATGAATTTAGCCCGTAGTATGTCGTCACTCTTCTGTATGTAGAATTTTCTTTGTATGTTTTTATTTTCAACGCACCCTTTTGAATCACGTTTACTTGCTTATTATGTTTTTTTTTTATTTGTAACAAACGATTTATTATGTATAAGTTGTATAAGTTGTAATACAATTTCTGTTCTTTATGGCTAGCAACAAAAAGTTAAACGTTTGGATGGCCACATAAGGTTTGTAAATACACATAAGCTTTAGTTAAGTTTTAGTTAAGACGTTTAAGTCGACAAACCAACAAAAATATTTCAAATAAATGTCGGCCAATATTGGAGTTCAAAAGTTACTTCCAATCTAAATGAATAGATAGATTGGTCGATTGATTCTTTGAATGACAGACGCGATCGTTGAATTTGTAAAATGATTTGAGCCCATGCGTGACATTTCAAACAATTACACATGTGCGCCAAGTAAAGACTCAGATCAGCCTGTGCATTCGCACAGTCTGATCAGAGTCTTCACTCTGCGCTCTGTAGATAGATACTGACCCAAGGCTTCTTTTAAGAATCAGCGAATATTCTACTTGCCCCGAATGGCTGTCCAGGGTGCTCAATGTGTGCGAGTCGCGCACATGCGAAATTGTTGGAAATGTCACGCACAGACTCATTTGACTCCTTTATTGCTTTCCGATGGGTTGTTGAGATATCTCGGTTGTTTATCACTTGATAATGTGGTGAAATTATCGGAATAAAAAACGCCTTATTTATTTGGAATGAACTTTTTCTCTCATTTCGCGCTATTGCTAATCAGGACCAAAGATATTGATGATCAGGTCGAAATGTAATTCACTTGCGAAATGACCTACCTTTCAGTACTTTCTTGGGAAACAATTATACTTTGTCTTTTATTTGCATTAGAAAATTAGCATATCATCGATGGGCGTGGAAAATATCGTAACTAAAGCTTTATCCAAGCTCTAGTTACGACATTTTTCCACGCCCAACGACGATATTCGTTTGTCTTTCGTGTAAAATCGATTTCTGTCGTTGAATGGATAACAAAAACTTTAATTTTCCGGATGTTGGAGTCACTCCTGAAAATATAGTTATAGTTTTTCAGTAGTACTGTATGCTAGAAAACCATGATTTTATTGAGTAATCTTCTTTGTCTAAGATGACCATGATTAGTGGAATTTAGAAAACCCTTGCCTTGTAGGTTGGAAAACAGTGCGGAAAAAGAACAATTTGCTTGTAAGAAGCAATATCTTCATTGCCCACTATGTTTTCCAAAGCTATTTTATTGAGATGATTCAAAAACGCGATTGGATGGGATTACTTGCTTTTGAAGGAGTTGTCTACGTTTTGAATAAAGCTAATTCATGTGGCCATAAAAATCAGTGGCAGAGATTGCAATATAACTGAAAAAAGAACTACTTTTTGTGGCGTAGACATTCAATGGATTTAGTGGTTAAGCCTCCAGTGGCAGTTTGCACTCGTTGAACGCTGAGAAGTCCTCAAATTCTGTCCGTTAACTTAAGCTATCAAAGCTGACGCGTTGCTAGCTAAAAACGGTCATTCACTGAAAGAAATTGGTATCATCTTTCTGTTTATCAAATGATCCTTTCTGTCATGATCCCTGTGGTATCGCTTTTCTCCTTCATTCCTATTTTTGCTGCTAAACTTGTCATCTGGGAAGTTGTAGGGACAGTTTCAATGCCGTTAGTCCATAATTAGTTTTCAAATAAAGAAATCCGAAATCGTAATTGTAATTGGCAAATCGCGGAAGTCATTCAAGGAATAAACCGATCTACGAAATAATTTATTCAGCTAGGACCGGAGCTTGTCAACTCCACCATTGGCCGCCATTTTTGTTTACCTTTATTGGTGTTTTGGCGACTGAAACGACGTAACTACAGCTTATTCAAACTGTAGTTACGACGTTTAGGTCACCAACCAACCCTGTTACTTTCAAGCTGGATGCCACTGGCCATAAATCTTGCAAAATAACGCTTTTAAAAATCGAAGCGGAACTTGCTGTTGGAGTTAATGGGCGGGGCCACTTACTATGTAGTAAGTGGGCGGGACCAGCGATTGGTAAACTGATTTCTCAAAACGCGAATATGATAATTCTATTTTTTTTCAATTTCAGTCGACGGAGGATCGACCGAATGGACTGAATGGGACGCCTGTAATGTCAGTTGTGGTGGCGGGAGTCAGTCCAGGTTAAGATCGTGTTCTAACCCAACACCCCAGCATGGTGGACAAAACTGCAGTGGTGCCCTGACAGAGGTTAAAGATTGCAACACACAACAATGTCCAAGTAGGTATTATATCTAATTAACCTAAAATAAAGTAAATATTGTAAAAACCGACAATTCAGGAGGGGGGGCTAAGAAGTGGTCGCTTTAAAGGAATGGTCGCGTAAAAGGCTACATTTTCTTTTTCAAAAGTTATGTAGGATTGATTCGATTGCATACATAAATTATAACACATTCATTAGACGACTCTTATGTGGCCCAATAACACAACTTTAGTTATGATTTCACTTTTTAGCAAAATACTTTCAATCCTTGATAGCTATTGTCTTCAAAAATGAATTTCTTAATTGGCGTTGTCGCTTAGTAGGAGTGGTCGCTCGATTAAGATCGGCTGTACAGAGGTAAGACGAAACTTTCTTGAAGTACGATAAAAGTAAAATATTCTTGAGGGTGATCAAGATAGTCTTGAATCGAATTCGAAGTAAAGCTTTACATGTGCTACAATTATCAGACTTTCCCTGATTTTTTCGATTACAATCGAAGTTATCGTCCTTTCCGTCTCTGTCAAAATCTAACGATTCACACACACGCACAAAATACACGAAAAGAACTCAATAACGTCCATTACTAGTTCGTCGCAAAACAATGACTTCAAAGTACGTACAATTGTTTTTCTTCAGTCGATGGTGGTTTCACAAACTGGTCGACTTGAAATGACTACAAGAATTATATCAAAATATCTTGCAGATACTTTTGAATGTCTATATCAGACTTTTGACTTTATTTCATATTTGTGTTTTTTTTTACGTTTATAACAG
Organism: Fragum fragum; assembly: GCA_946902895.1. Classification (NCBI taxonomy): domain Eukaryota; kingdom Metazoa; phylum Mollusca; class Bivalvia; order Cardiida; family Cardiidae; genus Fragum; species Fragum fragum. The sequence goes on from OX336366.1 coordinate 12,703,797, forward strand.
TCGATGGTGGTTTAACGGACTGGTCCACTTGGAATGATTGTACAGTTACGTGTGGTACTGGTAACCAGACAAGGTCAAGGTCGTGTACTGATCCAGTTCCTCAGTTTGGCGGGAGTGACTGCACAAGAGATACCGAGGAAACACGTGAATGCAATTCACAACCCTGCCCAGGTATCTATTAACGGGTAAATCCAAAAACTTTGTAGTAGTACTAAAGCCTCTTCTGTGGTGTGGGAGGATTAATGGGGCTTTAATAGTGTCCGGAATTCCCGTGCTTATGGTAAAAAAAACAATCGCTGGCCCCCATATCACCCTGTTGACACAACACATTGATTCCGACAGGAAGTTCGACTTCGTTTTAAAACGGCGCCATTAATGTTCGCTGGCTAACTAAACGCCGTAACTACAGCTTGAATAAGCTGTAGTTACGACGTATTAGTCGCCAGATAAACAAAATTGCTTAACAAAAATGTTGCTTAGCATCGGAGTTAAAAGATAACTTTTGCTCTATATACAACTTTGATTGGTCTATTAATTTGTTGATTGACAGTCGCGATCAGACAACTGTTTTTCTTCAGTCGATGGTGGTTTCACAAATTGGTCCACTTGGAATGATTGTACAGTAACGTGTGGTAGTGGTAACCAGACAAGGTCAAGGTCGTGTACTGATCCTGTTCCTCAGTTTGGAGGGAGTGACTGCACAGGGGATACCGAGGAAACACGGAATTGTAATACACAACCCTGTCCAGGTAACAATACCAATCTTCTGTAGATCTTTGGATAAATTCCCTTTCACACGCAGTTTTTACTTAGTTCTATATACTATTCCAGTGGGTTTCTGAAAGCCATGTATATTTCGCCCACAAAAATGATATCAAAATATTTTGCAGATAATTTTGAATGTCTGTATCACACTTTAAACTCTATTTATCTTTATGTTTTTATGTTTATAACAGTCGATGGTGGTTTCACAGACTGGTCCACTTGGAACGACTGTACTGTAACGTGTGGTAGTGGTAACCAGACAAGGTTAAGGTCATGTACTGACCCAGTTCCTCAGTTTGGTGGGAGTGACTGCACAGGGGACACCGAGGAAATACAGGATTGTAATATACAACCCTGCCCAGGTAACATAATCAATAATCTGAACGTCTTTTTGAACTGTTGCCCTTCGTGGACACTGTCAATATCCAAACAGAGTTGTCGTTCGTTACTAATCCGTACTACAAGAGAGCGGGACATCTGTAGCTTATTTTTCTTAAACTACTCCTGTTGGTTTGTTTGAAGTCAGCTATATTTCGCCCAAAAGCGCTTTTAATATCGTGGGGATATATCAATTTCAAATATATAATCGTACAATGCATTTAAAATAAGGAGAATTTGTAAATTATGTGATCATAAGGCGGGAAAGTCTATCGAATTAAAACAATAAATTAATATTACAAAATGATATGCTCCATCAAAGGTCAATCAGGGAAAGTATTATAAAGCATCTAAAATTATACTGTAGACAATTGTAGCTGACGGATCGCTAGTCATGGCCTCTGAGCTGAACAATTGCAGCTGTAAATCAAGGAATATATCGACCAATCAAATCATTCATTCAGCCCGAAATAGAGATTTGAACTCCGACATTGGCCGCTATTTGTGAGAAACATTTTTGTTGATTTGGCGACTTAAACGTCGTATTTACAGCTTATACAAGCTGTAGTTACGACGTTTAGGTCGCCAACCAACTATGATACTTTTATGTTACATGCTACCAGCAATAGATTTTGCAAAATAACACCGCGGGACTTCCTGTTTGAGTCAGTAGGCGTGGCAAAAGGAGTAAGTGGGCGGGGGCCAGCGACTGGTCAACTCCGATAATGCAGTTCAACTGAAGTAATAAACGACAATTATTTTTCTTAGCTACCCAAACGTTGCAGTTACTGAGTTTAAGTCTCCAAACCAAAAAAAATACTAATTATAAATCTCGGAGTTCAATGATCACTTCCTTTGATCAAATCATTTTTTGTTCATTGAAAGATCCGATACGTCAATCGGAAATTCAAGTAAGAGCGTTTTTTTCTACCTTTGTCAGCCTGCACATTCCAGGCATTCTGACCATGGTCGATTTTCTTTCGGATTTCACAAACTTTCTCTATCGCTTTACTAGTAACATTATGCCAAGGGGTTTATTTGTTTGGAATCTTTAGAAAATATAGATCAATTTGTTTAGTTGATGGCGGCTTCTCGGAATGGACCGGGTGGAATTCTTGCACGGTGTCCTGTGGTTCTGGGAATCAGTCAAGGTCAAGATCATGTTCGAACCCGATACCACAGCATGGTGGTCAAGAATGTAACGGCTCCTTGATAGAAACACAACACTGCAATACCCATCCGTGTCCAAGTAAGACTTTCGCTAACACAATTTTCTTCGCTCTAGTTTGTATGATTGGATAATCATAATGATGGTCATAGAACGTTCAAAATTTACCGGAAAAAGACCCATACTGATTTTTCTCTTATTCGGAGTGTGTATTTCATAAGCTTTACAATACTTCAACTAGTTCGAGCTCTAGCCTATTCGTATAACAAGCTTTTTAGACTTAGGACTGTTAACTCAAAACAGTACTGGTTTCGATCCCCGTCGGCGGCACATATCCTTTCCTGACATTTGTCTCTCACCAATGGATGGACAATCGTAAACCTACGTGGGATAGCAGCTGGAAGCTAGAAAAGGATGTAGTGGTAGTACTGGTGTGAGAAATACAAAAAATCCATTGTAAGGTGCTCAAGCCGCCGCGAAATGACTAAAATACTGTTACAAGCGGCGTTTAACCCTATTCAATCAATCAATTAATCAATCAATCAAAACAGTACACCATTTTGATTTACCTGCGGGTTGTGAAATTAGAAATGAAAAGTGTCAGGATTCAAAAATTTGATGTTTTAAAAAGAGCATATACATTTTAACTTGCCTTCAAGGAATGCTCTCTTTTTCGTTAAAATTAACATTATAACGCCCAAAGTCTAGATTGGAGCAATCACTGCGGCTATTCTGAGCAGTTAGAATATTCGCTGATCGTCTGGAGAAGGTGTGGATCAATATCTATCTATAAATCACATAGTGAAGACTAGGATCAGACTGTGATCTGATTTATTTTTTTATTTTTTTGTTTGTTTTTGAGTTTGGGTTTTTTATAGTCTTTTTCTAAGCTTAGCGCATTCAAAGGACTTTACACTTTATATAACGCACAAATGACATGGTTGGAAATGGTTGGAATTGTCTCTCGAGGATCAAAGATAAGCTTCATAATATACTGCGTACTGTTGTCAATAATTTATTCTTATTTCTTAGCACGAGTTTTCAGTATACTGTGGAAAGCTTCTTATAAACGATTTACTTATATTTCCAAAATAAAGCCTCATTTGTAATATTGATTTGAATGTCTCAGAAGAAGAATAAATGAATTCACTTTTAAAACGAGTTTAACTTTTGATTTAGGAGTTTTATATCATTATGAAAGTTAATATTTGAAAGATAGGCGTTATTGATCAAACTATCGATTGACCAATAAAATCGTTCATTTAGACAAGAAGTGACCTCTGAGGTCCTACTTGTATGTCAAGCACTTATGATGGTTTATCGTGTTAATCAATTAAACTGTGGATATAACGATTTGGTCGCCAATCAATGTTCTAATCATGAATACTACAAATAGACGTTGTTTGATATCTCAGTCGAACTGGCTTGCTAAAGGTCGGTGGTCATCGCCAGAAACCCGCCAATTCTTTCATGCTTGAAGTACATAGGGAATATTGTGTTACGATAGAAATACAACATCTAATATGAGCGCGTGCGTGACATTTCCAACCATTACACATATGCGCCAAGTAAAGACTCAGATCAGTCTGTGCATCCGCACAGTCTGATCAGAGTCTTCACTCTGCGCTCTGTAGAATGATACTGACCCATGGCTTCTTTAATCAATCAGCTGATGTTCTAATTGCCCGGAATGGCTGTCCAGGGTGCTCAATGTGTGCGAATCACGCACATGCGAAATTGTTGGAAATGTCACGCACAGTCTCATATTTGATTTGAGCTGCGGCAGAAAAAAAAAGATATTTCACGAGATCGAAGGTCCAGTGGGGTATCAAATTTTCCTCCGCAGCTAGAAGCAAATACACATTCAAGGAGTTTTCACGTAATCGTAACATAATATTTCATCTGAAATATACCAATTACCATTTTTCTTAAATGAATTAGATGAAATAAACAGGGTGTATTTCTACAGATATCTCCCTTCTCCTTTATCATCCTGGTTACGTCTATTCCCATTATGACGTCATCTACAGAATGAAAATGACGTCATCCTAGATTGCCTTATATGGAAGCGTAATTCACACTATCAGATACGGATTTTTTTCTGACGTGCCGATTATGTCTGTTTGAAATGAAAATATTTTACCAGGAGTATCTAAAGGTAAATAACAATTTCAAAATATTGTCTACAGTTGAAAGTGAAATTTAAATGTCGTCTTCAAAGTTATTTTTTTAATCTGTCTATCAGTTGATGGGGGTTACACAGAATGGTCTGGCTGGGGTTTGTGTACCGTTACTTGTGGCACAGGGAACCAAACAAGGCTGAGGACTTGCACGAACCTGGAACCTCAGCATGGTGGAGCCGATTGTGTTGGGAATACAACAGAATCACAGGATTGTAACAAACAGCTCTGTCCAAGTAGGTTAAACAGAAGAAAAAAAAAAAACCAAAAAAAAAAAAAACACACACAAAAAAAACTATCGATTCAAAAGGCAGATTGTTCTTCTTTTGCTTGGATAATTCCGAAATGTCGGTAGACTAAATCTTATTCGTCGAGTTTTAGATACGCTGTAAATACAACATTTTTGTCGCCAATCGATTTTTCTTATTGTTGTATGCTTCTGGCCATGAATTATACAGATTAAATCGTTTGATATAGCTTATCGGAGGTAAGTGGGCGTTGCCATGGCAATCTGCCAGTGCACACGTTCTGGATTACTGACACACTGTCTACGGTATTGAAGTTGCAGGGTTAAAATGAAAGCTGAAAGTCAGCTACAGCGACTATTTTAGCCCTTTCCAGTTCAATCCCTGGTTTTACGTCCTTATGTTTTTATACTTCAGGAAATATTGTGGAAACAAGAAATTGTGTGTCACAAGAAATCTTTTTTCGACAATATTTTTTGCACTACTGAATGATCATTTTTCAAATAAAATTGACTTGAAATTGTGGTCTGCAAAACCTTTGAATTTTGACAGGTCTAGAATATTGCAGTTCGGTAAAGGGTTAACACTGTTCTTCCAGTTGATGGGGGTTACACAGAATGGTCTGGCTGGGGTTTGTGTACCGTCACTTGTGGCACAGGGAACCAAACAAGGCTGAGGACTTGCACGAACCCGGAACCTCAGCTTGGTGGAGCCGATTGTGTTGGGAATACATCAGAATCACAGGATTGTAACACACAGCTCTGTCCAAGTAGGTTACAAAAAATTAATTACAGCGAAAATTTGTGGTAACTCCAAATTTCAGGTTGACACAAACTTTTTCGTCGAGTTAATGATAAGCAGTCGATTCAAAAGGCAGATTGTTCTTCTTTTGCTTGGATATTTCCGAAATGTTGGTAGACTAAAACTTATTCGTCGAGTTTTAGATACGCTTTAAATACAACATTTTGGTCGCCAATAGATTTTCTTATTGTTGTATGCTTCTGACCATGAAATTTACAGATAAAGTCAATTGATATAGTTTATCGGAGGTAAGTGGGCGTTGCCATGGCAATCTGTCAGTGCACACGTTCTGGATTACTGACAGACTGTCTACGGTATTGAAGATGCAGGGTTAGAATGAAAGCTAAAAACCAGCTAAATCCATAATTTTTAACCAATTCCTGTTCAATCCCTGGTTTTACGTCCTTATGATTTTATACACCAGGAAATATTGTGGAAAAAGAAATTGTTTGTCACAAGCAATTTATTCTTTTTTCCACAATATTTTCAACCATATACCAAATGATTATTTTTCAAATAGAAATGACTTTATATTGTGGTCTGTAAAACCTTTGAATTTGGACAGGTTTATAATTTTGCAGTACAGTAAATATTCAACACTGTTCTTCCAGTTGATGGGGGTTACACAGAATGGTCTGACTGGAGTTTGTGTACCGCCACTTGTGACACAGGGAACCAAACAAGGCTGAGGACTTGCACGAACCCGGAACCTCAGCATGGCGGAGCCGAATGTGTTGGGGATACAACAGAAGCACAGGATTGTAACATAGATCCCTGTCCAAGTAGGTGTCAAAAAATATTTTTAAAGGCGGATTCTGCAGGTTTTTTTTTAAATTCTGAAATTCGGATAAACATAACTTACTCGTCGAGAATAAGCTGTAATTGAGGTTCGAATAAAACCTAACCCCGATTAGCTACTCAAATCTATTGTCCCTTACTGATAGCTTGTCTGGCCCACCCTACTTAGAATTTAAGCGGCGTTATTGTGCAATATCTATGGCCAGTAAAATGATACGAGAAAGTAAGATGGTTGCTTTTCAAACCTGGTTTGTTTGAATAAACTGTTGTTACGGCGTTTGAGTCGCCAGATCAACAACATGCTTTTCACAAATTTTGACAAGTTTTGGAGTTCAGAGTTAACTTCCGGTCTAAATGTGTGATTTGATTTGATAGGTCACTCCAATACTAGTATTTGAATGGCAGTCGAGATCCCTCAATTGACCTTGAAATAATATATCAGGTCACGATGATGTAGCCCTTTCCCGTTAAATCACCGATCATTACTCCTATGTGATATTATACTTGAGACAAAATTGTGGAAAAAGAAGAAATTGCTTGTTACAAGCAATTTCTTCTTTTCCCACATTGTTTTCTACCATATAGGATGGCTACTTTTTTATTTGTACTTACTTTATAATGTCGTCTGCTAAACTTTTGAATTAGGGCAATTCTAAAATTTTGAAAAACAGTAAAGGGTTAAAGCAGCTAAGAAACGGTTTAAAGGTAATGAATTTCAGTTGACGGAAGTTTCGCAATCTGGTCTGATTGGGATGCCTGTACAGTAACATGCGGCACTGGAGCCCAGACAAGGTCAAGGTCGTGCACAAATCCAGATCCTCAACATGGCGGCCAGGATTGTGTTGGAAATACCACTGAATCTCAAGATTGTAACACAAACCCTTGTCCAGGTGTGCTATACCATTCCCACACAAACCCTCCTTTTTACGCCTCTCAAGAAAAAAGTCTTGGAAAACATCGTAGAAAATGAAGAAATTGTTTTTATGATTTCTTTGCAAAAAAAATTAAACAATTAAAATTACATCGACTTGAAATTGGCATCTGCACTTGTTTTCATTTGGATAATCTAAAATTTTGTTGTGCGGGAATGGGTTAATCTTAGTTGTGATTTATAGTATTCAATTTGATATTTCACTTAAGAGATGGACAGAACATCTTTAGTTTTCATTGAGGTATGAATCCAAAAACTTAATCACACTGCATGAATACAGATTCATAAATTAGCTTGAATAAGTTTTTTCGGTTCATACCTCAGCGAAACCAAAATACATTCGCTTGATTTCTTGTAATTCATTCTTAACAAGTAAACCAAAGCAAATGTTTTACTTGTTTTAGGTAAACATTAATGGATTTACGTTATTCGCAATAATAAACATAGCTGAGGGCTCAGACTTTGTTCATAGAAGTATGAAAAATGTAGCTTATGAAAACGCTTGAAACTAAAATCGTTGTTTTATAGAGAGAATAAATACAATGTCATGTAACGTTATTCGTTCATATCTTGTTTAACATTGTACTCCCTTAAAATGTATTAATGCTACATGCAAAATTCTCTAAAATGTTTCTTTGTCTTAAACGAATGATATTGTCGATTAGTAGCTTTGCAACAAGGAAGATGATTTATAATCATTTATAATGACGTCATTCATTTTTCGTTACTGATCCGTTTTTTAAATGTCAAACAAATCCTTGCAGCCTAGAGTATTCTCTTAAAACATCGATGCTGATTTATTTGTTATACCTCTATCTACGAAATAGAAAGGGTTATATTGGTTTCACCAAGTACGTCTATATGTCTCTTCGTCCGTCCTTCATACTGTCCATTTGTCCCTAGACTTTTTCATTTCCGTCCTATAACTCTTGACCCTATTGGCCTACAACCATGAAACTTTATACAATTGTTGCAATGATCAAAGGAATTGCACTATCGTTTTAGTGTTACATATGTCAAAGATCAAGGACACAATTTTTATGCTATGACTCAAGCAATTTGACCTTTAAAACATATATGTTATCCATGACCAAAAGAAGATGCCCTATTGTTTTGGGTAATAAAGGTCAAAAGTCAGCTGTGCTACTTGAGAGTCAAAGTGCTGTTTTGGATGGGGTTGGTAGTCCGCTTTGCGACAATTCTAGTTCAAAACAACTCCTACATGATAATAGGATCGCAATGCTTATAGTTCTTCTTAATTCTTGTCACGCTGAATAAAATACATTGAAATACTACATGAAAATCAAAGAGCTGAAAATATTAGTTATGGTCCAATATTTATTTTGAAAATGTAATTCAATAAACAACTCTGATATGAAAGGGACAAGCAGGTGATTTAGACTAAGATCAGACTGCACTTAAGTGCAGGCTGATCTTTGTCTATACCACCTTCCAAAACAGGGATATTCCAGGTTCAGAAAGACAAGAGTTAATAGATGTTCACCGTAAATATTCTTTTTCTACAGTCGACGGTGGATTTGGTGACTGGTCAGTCTGGAGTGAATGCTCACTGTCCTGTGGTTCTGGTAGCCAGTCAAGGTCAAGGTCATGCTCGAACCCGGCACCTCAGTATGACGGAGCTGATTGTATTGGTATTAGTAATGAAACGCAAAACTGTAATACTAACCCATGTCCAAGTAAGTAACTAAAGATGCTTTTTAGCTTGCAAAGCGTCAGCTTTGATAGCTTATGTTAATAGACAAAATTTTGAGGTCTTCTCACAGTTCAAAAGAGTGCAAACTGCGTCTACAGGCTTAACCACCAAATTCACTGAATGTCTTCGCCAAAAAAGTAGTTCTTGTGTATACTCGAGTATATTGTGTTCAAAATGACTGGCCACATGAATTAACTTCATTCAAATTGTAGAGAACACCTTCAAAAGAATGCTTTACAACTCATTCCCATTCAATTCCGCTTTTTAAGACCCCCAAAGGCTTTGGAAAACATTGTGGATAATGAAGAAATTGCTTGTAACAAGCAATTTCTTCAGTGTCCACAATGTTTTCTACCCTATAAATGGCAAAGAAGATTACATATCCGTCTTTTCATATAATTCATTTACACCGGATGTGAACTTTGAATTCGGACAAAGGTAGAATTTATTGTTAAGCATTGTAATTGGTTTAGGTCGCAAACAAACAATTGAGATTTACGTTACACGTTACTGTCCATATATATTGCATAATATCGCCGTTTAATATTAAAGTCGAACATCTTGTCGGAAGAAAGTTGGTCAGGCCAGCGATCCGTCAATTTCAATACAACCTTGATCGATCATTGAATCGACGATACTGTTTAACCCTTGTCATGCTGGACCCGGAATATTCCGGTTTTAGCAGGAGGTATAGACAAAGGTCAGACTGCACATAAGTGCAGTCTGATCTTAGTCTACACCCTTGTCGGTCCTTTTGAAACCAAAACCAGAGTTGTTTAGGAAATTAATTTTTCAATGAAGTATTGACAACTGAACAACAAGTACTACCAGTTCTGTCAGTCCTTTGAGACACTGCAATTATGCATAGGGTTTTAATTCAGTATGACAAGGGTTTAGCTGATATAACCTCGGAACAGCCCCGCGAAAGGAAGAGGCACCGACTGCACCCGAATCATCTTGTCGTACCAAGGGCGGCGAACGTTCTACTTATATAACGGATATTAGAGAAAAGGGTTATCTCGATAATCCTTCACTTGTGAAGATGCATCCGAATATGATCATACACAAAAAACTTCGACATTGTTTACTTTTTTCTTCAAGGATTGCGTTTTCTTTTCCCGAGGATGGTTATTATTTCTAATAAGAAAAATATACGTTCATACTTTACAGAATTTATATATTAAGTCAATGTTTTTTTCTGGTAATTAAGAACTTCCGGCTTTCCGGCTGAAACATCTGAATACCGAAACTAGTCGTCATTTAAGCCGTTTTTCGCTGGACGATATTCTTTAAATTCAGTTTCTTTCAACCCAAAATATCCCCCTTTTCGATTCGAGCTTCAATTCACGATGGCGGACAATGAAAAGTCCAATGTAACGCGGTTGGTGGTGTTTGTTGTTGTTATTGCTAGTTGTTAGAAAAAGGTGTATTTTCTGCATATAACAAGAAAAGGTTTTGAAGTAAAGTAGAAATTAAAGGTACAGTTCAAAGTAAGAAAGTCGGTCATAGTAGTTTTAGCAGAAGATGTAAATTTTATTTTTTCATTTTTCGTAATAAATCTCCATTCTCTGTAAACTTGAATTACGCGTATGTTTTATTCCTCAACCAGGCCAGTGGGAAGCATTTCAACACTGGGAGGGTTGGGGGCAGACCTTGGAATTTGGGAATTCGGTGAACTAAATCCGTACAATATGATGTGTCATTTTACATTATTGTCAAAAGTATTGGAGGGAGGGCTAAGCTCCCCCGGCACGCCCTTTGTTCTTACTGGTCTGTCATACATGTTTATTCCTTATGTACAACATGCGAAACTCATAGGATTTGTGGTGGTCATGAAATATTATAACGAGTCAGCTATACACTGACAAAACGAGTTTTTATATTAATTTGATTTTCTAGTCATATATTATAACCCGATTTTTAGCGACAAGTCGGTGATATTCATGAAATCTGACGATTAAAAATAATTCCGCTAAACACGTAACGTCAATTGGTAAAAAAGTGGCAAGTACTGTCTCTACTGCCATTATGAGGTTTTTTAAAGTCTTAACCCTTTCCCAAGATATGGAAAAAAATAGTTGGGAAAAAATTGTGTAAATGAAGAAATTGTTTGCACAATGTTTTCTACCCAGAAAGTTGAAAAAAATCATAAACTTTAAATTGTTGTATGCAACTCCTCTGAGTTTGGACCAGTCTAAAATTTTGCCGTCTGGTAATGGGTTAATCTTATTTGTATTTGTACAGGTGGGGGATATATTATTGTGTAATCCAGACAATACCTAACATGTTTATTTCACTCACTCGCCGTAGGTCTTGTTACAAGCTATATATTTTGCTGGGTGTTTCGGACAACAGCAATATCATCATCATCAACAACAACAACTGTCTTTTAAAGTATATTTTTTTTTTATTTTGGGTATTCAAAACGTTGCAAAGTACGGAAGTAAAAAACATTCACGCACGGATAATTCCGAGATTATCTTGCCTCGTGTTGGAATTCTAACAACTCAAGTTAAAGTGCTAACATTGCGCATACTATTGATCTATCGGTACTGTCAATCAAAAATCGATTGACCAATCAAAACATTCTACATATCTGAAATAAATTTTGAATTTCAATATCTATGTTCAGGTATTTTGATGGTTTAGCGACTTTCACGTAAGGAGCACGGCTTATTCAAGATGTAATCGCAAGGTTTATGTCACAAAATAACTATTCATTGATATTTAATTGAAATATTCACATATTATGAAAATATTATAACCTTTATAACCTGGGTCGAACTATATGGGGTAGGTCAGTGGGCGGGGCCAGCGATCAATCACATCCTTCTAAGGGCAGAAATTATACACTATTGATTCAAGTCCTTTCGTTTGCAGTTTGAAGTGATGTGATCGGCTCAATCTACTGTACTGATGTATGTAAAATAATTCTATGACTATTTCCTTTTTTTAAGTTTAGACTGGTCCAAATTGAAAGAGTATGTAGACGACAATAAAAAATTGATACAATTTGAAATTAACAATCTTAAGTGGTAGTAGATATTGTGGGAAAAAGTAGAAATTGCTTGTTACAAGCAATTTCTTCTTTTCCCACAATGCTTTCTCGGGCATAAAATCATCCTGGCGTAAAATCTCGGGTTTGTACAAGAAAGGGTCAAAGAATTTATGTAAAACGAGCAAGGAGCCAAAATAAACAATTTAATACACGGCGATGAAATGGAAGGCAATGGAAGGAATATAAAAAATAGATTTTTTCACGATAACTTATTTTCAGTCGACGGTGGTTTTAGTGACTGGTCCGTTTGGAGTGTTTGCACATTGACTTGCGGTTCTGGTACCCAATCAAGGTCAAGAACATGTTCGAACCCGACACCTCAGTATGGCGGTACTGCCTGTGACGGAAATACGACAGAAACTCAAGATTGTAGCACTGATCCGTGCCCAAGTAAGTCATCACAGAACATTACAGTTCTTCAACCTATTCTCACACAATCTCTCCTTGTTACGCCCCTTAAAAATAAGCTTTGGAAAACATTGTGGAAAATAAAGAAATTGCTTGTATCAAGCAATTTCTTCATTATCCACAATGTTTTCTATAAAAAAAAGACGAACAAATTGAAATTCCATCAATTTGAAATTGTCGTCTGCCGCTTCTTTCAATTTGGATAAGTCTTAGAAATAAATGTGTGAGAATGGTTTAAACAAAATTGCTTGTAAAACAAAGGAAGATTTTATTCGAAAAATACCCGATAATCAGTGTTCATATCTATTTTTAAGCTACTGTATTCGAAAAATACCCGATAATCAGTGTTCCTATCTTTTTGTAAGCTACTGTATTCCACAATTAATTTTTTCAAGATTTGTTTCATGATTCACTCTTTATTCGACATTAGTCAACATGTAAGGCCTTACACGATCTATAATGCAGCCAATCTTGCCAAAGCGACCACTCCTTTTGAGCTACCACTTTCATTAAGCGACCAGCATCATGTTAATAAGATAATCAAAGCTTAATCCTATATTCGTTGATCTCAATAGAATCGTCTCAATTAGATCGTTCAAATAAGTTCCATCAATATAGGTTTAAATGAGAATTGTGCTATACTTCATGTATAGGGTTGAAACGACCTCACATATATGTCACATATAAGTGTATTAAGAGACTATCCCCTTAAACGACTACATTTTGCTCGTTCTATTTAGTGGTCACTTAAAACAAGTCAAAGAAGACATTCATATTTAGATACCACCAGGTGTAAATTGGCGAATGGCGGCTGCCTATCAAAGAATTAATCGATTATTCAAATCATTCATTTAGGCCGGGAGTGAACTTTGCCATTGGCCGAAACTTATAACGTTTTTGTTGGTATGGCGTCTGAAACATCGTAACTACAGCTTGAATAAGGTCGTTTAGATCGCTAACCAACCAGTTTATGTTACTGGCCATACTACAAAATAACGCCAGAAAATGTCTAAGATGACCATCCTGTCCGAATTAGTGGGCGTGGCCGACTGTGTCAGTGGACGTCCGTGAATTTTGAGGCCATTATCGAAACTAATCTAATGGTAATTGATTCCATGTTTTTATGGTAACTAGCCAGAATCTCCAAAGCTTTTCCATGGAAAATGATTTTGAAAATATAATCTTACAACGGAATACTTTTTGAAACGTTTAGCAGTTGATTCTGTATTTTGTTAGAAAAGCTTACATTCCCTCTGGGTTTTGAAGTCCTGAAAAGCTTACATTCCCTCTGGCTTTTGAAGTCCTGTAAAAATTTGTTTTAGATTTGGGCTCGAGATTATAAAACGTTCTTCTTACTCAATCGAGATTTAGATCAAAGTTCGAGTTGAGATAAGAATATACATTGTATTTCTGCTTAGATCTTATCATAATTGACCAATCGCTGACCCCGCCCACTGACTCCCTAGGCCCCTCACATTAACTCCGAGAGGAAGTTCAGCTTCGATTTTAACGGCGTTACTTTCCAAATTCATGGCCAGTAGCATGTAACAAAATAGGTGAATAGTTGGTTGGTGACCTAAACGTCGTAACTACAGCTTGAATAATCTCGAGCCTTAAAGGTAGGTATCGATGTTTTTTTCATGTCACATATTTTAATTATTTTCATTTCCTCTCATAAAGAATTTGAAAACAATATGCCGAAAAGTAGTTTTGCAAAAATATGAGGTTGCTTATCAGAAAAAAGCAGGGTATTTCCCTAATAGCCTACGTAGACTATTAATCTATTTTAGATTAATCCGAGACAGTTACGAAAATTATAGGGCACTCACATGGCGCGAATAACCGTTGGGACCTTCCATTTAGTTCAAATTACATCAAACCAACGTCATCGTTACGTCATCCGGAGTAATGTTCGATAGCCGGTCTGTAAAGACCAGTCCTTTCGGTAAAATACTACGATGTCAACCCCTTTAAAAAAAGGCTTATTCACTTCCCACACAACCTCTCCTTTTTACGCCCCTCTAGAAACAGCTTTAAAAAACATTGTGGAAAATGAAAAAAAAATGCTTATTTCAAGCAATTCCTTCATTATCCACAATATTTCCACACCAAAACACGAAAAAATATAATTAAATTCCATCAACTTGAAATTGTTGTCTGCAGCTTCTTTTAATTTTGACCAATCCAAAATTTTGTTATGAGGGAATGGGTTAAGAAAAGCTCGAAAGCATTCTCTCACGATTTTCGTGCTGAATGTAAAATATGCGATCGGCGTTTGTCGAAAGAAACTAAAGTTCTCAGATGTTAGCACTGCTATAATAACGACACGCCTATTCACACATTCTAGTTGACGGAGGATTCGGTGACTGGTCTGTATGGAGTGAATGCACTTTGACTTGTGGATCTGGTATTCAGTCAAGGTCAAGGTTATGCTCGAACCCGGTACCTCAGAACGGTGGCTTAGATTGTGATGGAAACACGACCGAAACCCAAGACTGTAATACAAACCCCTGCCCTGGTGAGTATTGGAAAATAAGGATAAATTTCACATTTTTAAGAACGTTGGACTTTTAAACTTAGGCCTTTTCAAACTCCAGCTTTGCATTATGAATAAAAGATACCTTTTTATTATATACCTTGCTGTGAAATCTTGGGATTTCTCCGTGTAATAAATTTTGATAACGTCACTGGAGTGACGTTAACACTTTTCAGTTTCACTCTCTGCCGTAATTTAGGAACTACTTTTTTTCCAACCCAGTGACATAATAGTCTATCAAAAAGATTGGTTTCGATATTTTAACAAAAAATAAAATAATAAGGTATATAATAAATAGAATAATCAACTTGTTATTCCAGATATGAAAAAAAAAAATCACTCGGATGCGTTGTTAGGCGTTAAAAAACTCGTGCTACGCACTCGTTTTTTCAACGCCTAACAACGCATCCTCGTGTAATATTTTTTCATATCTGGAATAACCAGTTGATTATCCTCTATATCTTATTTCGGCCATGGCCATAACACATTTGGTAGCGCGTCTGACTCTCAATCATTGGGACCTAGGTTCGATCCCCGGTCGCGGCATATATACTTTTCGACAATTGTCTCCCACCAACGGGTGGATAATTGAAATCCTATTTTAGATGAGCAGCTGGATGATCGGAGAGGATGTAGTGGTAGTACTGGTGTGAGAATTAGTAGGAATCCACGGTTAGGTGCTCCAGCCGCCGCGATATGACTACGACTTTCAATTGTCAAATGTTGCTGTCATTAATCAGCAAATTCTAACTCAATGCGACTTTTTTCATGACGGAAAAAAAAGAAAAAAGAGAAGAAAAATAGAAATCCATCTGCAAAATAACGAAGTGATTTCTTATTGTGCATATTGGTTTCTATCATTATGGGTTAAAACCCATTTGAGGCCCCTTGAACACATAAAGAAAGGTAGGGGAATATACAATTAACCCATTCCCACAATAAAACGCTTTTTGACGCCCAGAAGAAAAAAACAACTGTATGAAACATTTGGACAAGCAATTTCTTCATTATCCACAATTTTTTCAACCTAAAAAGACTACAAAAATATTTTATCAAATGAGAATTATTGTCTGCAACTTCTTTGAATTTGGATAAGTCTAAAATTTTGTTGTCTGGTAATGGATGCTAATGAAACAGTCAACATTGCATAGGCTTAGCTTTATCAGGGCTTTGGTTATATTGCTGCTTTACGAACACGAAGTCAATGATTTGTAAATAATTTAATATTTGGTTTCGTCTATCAAAATCGGGCGTTCTGATTGGTCTAAAAAATATTCATAACTCCATGAACAAAATTTTGACCACGCAGCGATTTTGTATGCTTCCACATAAAATAGTCCCATTCAGAAAGGTATCAAAAGATGTAGGGTTTTTGCTTTTTTCGCTCGATACTATTAAATTATAAGAAATGAAGAGGATATTTTTTGTTTTCATGGAGGTATGAACCGAAAAAACTAATCACACAATGTATGAATCCGCTTCGCGTATTCATACAATGTGATTAGTTTTTTCGGTTCATACCTCCATGAAAACAAAAAATATTCTCCTCATCTCTTAATTAATTAAGCAGGATTAGAGAGTTTTAAACGAAATGAGCGAACGATAACCACTATTTACATGAATACTTGATCCATATATAAATTTGTTTATTGACTCGGACAAATCCAGAGATCTATTTCATCTATTAAAATTCTTGTTTCGCTGTTCCTTTGATTTGGTGATACAGTGGATGGCGGTATCACAGAATGGTCGACATGGGATGAATGCTCTGTGACATGTGGTTCAGGAAACCAGACGAGGTCAAGGTCATGCTCGAACCCACAACCACAGTATGGCGGCTCTGACTGTATAGGGGATAGACAAGAAACACAGGAGTGTAACACGGAATCATGTCCGAGTAAGAATTGTTTGTTTTAGATAGATAGATAGAGGGAGGGAGAGAGAGAGACAGGGAGAGAAAAAGAAAGGAAGAAAGAAAGAGATATAAGTAACGTTTTCTTTTCTCTGTGTGTTTTCTATCCTGTTGGCACTTATTTGTGACTCTAAGTGGAGTTTGAAACGTCGTCTGCAGTTTATTTCAATTTCAGTTTGTCTAACATTTTGTCGTCTTGTATAATGTTAAAACCTTCTTCGAAAGAGTAGATTTTTTATTCTTTTGTCAATCGACGACAAGAATTGTCCTTCTAAAATACTTCTTATTCATGCTTATAGTCTCGGTTGTCAAAAAGTAACAAAAGAAGAAAAAAAAAAAAAAAACCCCAAAAAAACAGCAAATCAAATCCTATTTTTTGATCGGAATTGGAATTTAACTCGACATTGGCCGCCATTTACGTGAAGCATTTTTTTGCTGTGGCGATTTAAACGTCGTAAATACAGCTTATTCAAGCTGTTGTTATTACGTTTAAGTCACCAACTAACAACTCGACTTTTTGTTACATGTTACTGACCATACATTATACAAAATAACGCCTCCGAAATGAAATTTCTTGTTGGAGTTCGTAGGCGAGGCCAACGGAATAAGTGGCCTGGTACAGCAATTGGTCAATTTGTGGATCACAGCTGTATATCAGGGAATCGATTGAGTAATCTTATCGTTCTTTTAAGACTGAAAGTGAACTCTGAACTCCGACATTTATGTTTAGTATTTTGTTGGTTTGGCGTGTAACATTAGTTACGACGTTTAGGCCACCAAACAACCATTTTGATATTATGTTACATGTCACTGACCATAAATTTAGCAAAATAAAACCGTCAATTTTCAAAACGTCTGTATGTCACATTTTATTTGTTGTTTGTGATAAGGTAGCAACAATGATTGAATGATCGGCTCAATGCGAAAATCGAATTATATAATTGTCGCCCTGTGGGTTTCGTAAGACTCCCATTCTTCGGCGTTTGTCCTTCGTTATTTATTTATAAACCAATATTCATCATTGGGGCTACAATATTCTTAGAAATGCTTCAATTTCTTAATTTACACATTATTAGCTTTTTCATACATATTAGACTTTTACTTAGATTAAAACCCATTTATGCATTCCCGTTACTTAGTTGATGGGGGTTTCACACAATGGACCGGTTGGGGTGCTTGCTCTGATACATGCGGCACAGGGCACCAGACGAGGACAAGAACATGTTCGAACCCAGAACCACAGTATGGGGGGAGTGCGTGTAATGGAGAACTCACTGAAACACAGGAATGTAATTCACAGCCATGTCCAAGTATGTAACCGGCAGAGGTGCTTTCTTTAGATCCTTATTGCATAATAAATAGCTAGGGTTTCGCGCGATTTAGTTAAAACTGACCAATCGCTGCCCCCTCCCACTTACTCTGTTGGCTCCGCCCACTGACTCCGAAAGAAAACTTCCGCTTCGATTCAACACGGAGTTAATTTGCAAAATAAATAGCCATTGGCATGTAGCAAATGTAGAATAAGCTGTAGCTACGACGTTACAGTCGCCAATCAAACAAAAAGCTTATCGAAAATGACGGGCAAAGTTGTTAGACTGACATAGGCGATTGGTCAATGCTACAGCATTCCGAATTCAAATATAATGAAATATTTTAAAATCTCGATCCAAAAATACGCCAACAGTTTTGATAAATTTAATCTATTTAAGAGATGAGGAACATTCCTTATTTTCATGGAGGATCCATGCGTAAGTGTGATTTGTTTTTCGTTTTATATCTTAACAACAACAACAATATATTATTTTCATTTCTTATAATTCAATGACATCGGGCGAAAAAGCAAAAACTCTTCAAATTTTCATACCCTTTTTTATCGAACTATCTTGTGCGCAAGCATTTAAAACAGCTGCCTGCTAAATAATTTGTTCATTGAAGCATGAACTTTTTTTTCGTCCAATCAGAATGTTCGGTTTTGATAGACGAAATTAAGATAGGGCCCTGAATGGCAAGATATCCATGCAAGAATATTTATCTTTTAGCTTGTCCTATCCAGATCAAGTTAGAAAGTTCATTTGTCAATTTCTTTACTAATCCCATATGTAGCACCGATGAAACCAAGCCTAAATTACGTCTAATTATTTCCTTGTAATCATCCTGGGGACCTTTGAACCACTAGATGAAAACTGGTATATTTCTTTATAGTTGATGGAGGATTCACCGAGTGGTCAACGTGGGACACGTGCTCTGCCACTTGTGGTGTAGGGAACCAAACAAGGTCAAGGACATGTACGAACCCCCAGCCGCAGAATGGAGGCAGGGATTGTGTAGGAGAAACAAGTGAAATCCAAGACTGCAATATAGAGCCATGTCCTAGTAAGTGTAATGTTAACCCTTGTCATGCTGAACTCGGAATATACCTGTTTTGACAGGAGTTGTAGACAAAGACCAGCCTGCATGTGTGCAGTCTGATCCTAGTCTTCAACACCTGTCTTGAATTAATTTTCAAAAGAAACATTGACCCACAATCAAGTCATCCAGTTCTTTGATTCGATGCAATTGTGAGAAAGGTATTTATTAAGCATGACTAGGGTTAAGATAAAGTAAGTTAGGTATACTAAGCTTATTACATGTTTTTCGTGGTCATTTTCTCATGGCACTGCGGTTGAATTACTTTCAATAGAGTGACAAAACATAATCGAAGTATCGTGAAGGTTTGGTCGACAATTGTTGTTTCCTCACATTTATTATCCGACTTCGGCGATCCCATTAAAGATTATTCCGCAGAATTCTCTTATAATTTCATGTAAGATGTGTCTTTCATAAATTCGTCGTGCATACTTTTCACTAATAGTGAATGCCAATTGTTTTTTTCATAAACCAATAAAAAAGAATATAATTTTGTTTTCTTGTGCACAAGTATCGCTGTAAAGAAAATAGATATATAATAGGAAATATTCGTTTATTTGACATCTTTTGTATGAAAAATGCTTAAACAACCTTTAAATTTAAGACATGAAGATAATATTTTAATGTTTTATGGGAAAAAACAAGAATTACAATATTTCACGAAGCCGTTATATATTCTCCTCTCAATATCAATACAGGAGAGGGATTTAGCGAATGAATTTGAATAAACATTTCATCATTGGTCTGTCCCTTTAATCAAGCGAGTATTACTTGTATATTTAGGTGGAGTTAGCACAAATTTAGCTGAACTAAACTATTACCTTATAAAGGTGGAAGATGGTCGATTGTTATCAGGTTTGCAGTCTCTGTCAATTGTTTTAGAACATCTTGCGGTAGAGACGAAAGAAAGATAATCTGAAAGGTGTTTATTAGAATTTGATTGCAGGTACTTTTGAAAAAGCCTTTCCGATGACAAAAGCTGAAGTCGGACTATTTAGGTTCCATTATTAATCCGAAATAATATACCAACCATCATATATCTTCTTCATTTTTTTTATCACAACAGTTGATGGCGGGTTTACAGAATGGTCTGCATGGAATACGTGTTCGGGTACCTGCGGAACAGGGAACCAGACAAGGTCAAGGTCATGCACAGATCCAATACCTCAGTTTGGCGGTAGTGATTGTTCCGGTGTCATGGAGGAATACCAACAGTGTAATATACAGCCATGTCCAAGTATGATAGGCCTGTTTGTTTGTTCTCTTCGTAAAAAAAGTCGGTTGACTAATCGAATCGTGTATTTAACCCGGAAGTGTAATTTAACCTCAAACATTTTTATTAGCATTTTACAACGTAGGTCAATTAAACATTGTAACTACAGATTATTCAAGCTATAGATACGACGATTTTATTTTGACCGACCATCTTATCAAATATTGTTGGTCATTACCTCGGTTTTATACCTTGCTCAGAGGAAACGGCCAGCACACCGCTTTTTGGTTAGATCTAACATTTGTTTGAAATTGCTTACACCTTGAATAAGTTCTTACAAAAATAATGTGGAAAGTATAAAACGGAAGTTTTTTGTATCGATAAAGATAAAATATCTTGTATTTGCTTTGACCTGCGGAGGAAAACGAAGGTCGAGTGGAATATCTAATTCTCCTCCGCAGCGAGTAGCAAATACAATATGCTGTATAGCAATCGTAAAATAGTTTTCCATTTTTATATACCAAAATTTGATATTTAATAAGTATAATGAAATAAGAAAATTCCGTATATTGATATACGGAATTTTCTCATTTAATGTTTTGATTACGTTTATTCGCATTTGGACGTCATCTAAAAATGAAAATAACGTCATCTCAGACAACATTTTATGGGATCGTATTTGATACTGTCAGATACGGATTGTTCGATTTTGTTTGTGTGGAATGTATCTTTTTTAATTAAAAGCATTTGTAGGTATATAATAGAGTACTTTATTTACTTATTTGCCAAGATACAAACTAATCATAACTCATCATTAATCTATTTCCAGACGACAAAATTTGGGAAAAGTCCCAAATCAAAGAGGTTGTAGGCGACAAGTTATAGCTGTTGAAATTTTTAAGGTCTTTGTCTTTTCGGGAAGAAAATAATATTGTAATAAGCAATTTCTTCATTATCCACGTTGTTTCAAAGCCTTTTTTTTGAGAGGCATAAAAAGTGGAGTTATTATTGATACAGTTGACGGCGCATTTACGCTTTGGTCGAGCTGGGAGCCTTGTACAGTTACATGTGGTGCTGGCAATCAGACAAGGTCAAGGTCGTGTTCGAACCCAGAACCCCAGTATGGCGGTGCTAATTGTGTTGGTAACTCGACTGAAACCCAGGAATGCAATACCGATCCATGTTCGAGTGAGTCACTCTGAAAATGTAAACTATAAATGACTTATACCAAAAACGTCAACATCGAAACACGACAACATATGTACACACGACACATTCTCGGGCGATCTCCGAAGTCTCCTACCAAATCCTAATTGCCGAATGATATCAGCCGAGTTGTGACGAATGGTTGATATATCAATTAAACTACCTTGTTTTGGGTCAGTAAAATTAACCAAATGATCCGTTGATTCTTCAAAAGGAAAAGGGTTCCTTGTATTAATCCTTCCCCACTCAAACGCGCTTTTTGACGCCCCTAAGAGAAAAGGCTTTGGAAAACATTATGGACAATGAAAAAATTGCTTGTTACAAGCATTTCTTCATTATCCACAGTGTTTTCATTCCAAAAAGACAAAAAGGAATTAACTATAAATTATCGTCTGAAACTTCTTTTAATTCGGTCACGTGCTAAAATATTGTCATCTGGTAATGGATGAGTATATTTTTATTTCATACAAAGATTTTTTATTGAAAATGAGATATTTAGAAACACCAACAAATCTATGAATGAACGGATAAAGAAAAATCGTTTATTTGGCCAAATGTGTATTTCGCTTGGAAGGAAATATAAGTGGGAGAAGCCAGCCAAGAAATCACAGGAATTTTTGAAGGATATCTAACGAACCTACAAATACAATGTGAACATCGAATAAATCACAGATATTATGATTGATTTTATCTAATTCCAAGATAATCACGCCTTTATGCCTTTGAATGCATCGTGGACAAAGAGGAAATTGCTTGTGACAAGCAATTTCTTCATTATCCACGATGTTTTTTCTCCCAAAAGACAAATAAAATCGAAATTCAATAAACCAAAAAGCGTGATCTGAAACTTCTTTCAATTTGGACCAGTCTAAATTTGTGATCTGTTAAAATGGGTTGAATTGCCGCTATTGATTTCAGTCGACGGTGGTTTCGATGCTTGGTCTCCTTGGACAACGTGTACGGTCTCGTGCGGAACCGGAAGTCAGTCGAGGTCAAGGTCATGTACAAACCCTGAACCCCAATATGGTGGAAGTGATTGTGTTGGGGAGTCGACAGAGACGCAAATTTGTAATCCTGAACCTTGTCCAGGTATTCTAATCTCAAAAATACCGGTATTCTCAAAGTTACCATATCATTCTGATTTTAAGGTAACAACACGAGCTCCTCTTGGAGATGACATTACTCAGCTGTTCAAGTTTGCGATCTGAGTCGGAAAGTGCATAATCCATTCAAAAATGTTTCTAAAGTCACCCTTGTTGGTATAGATTGCTCTATTGATTGTGAAAAAAAAGCGAACATATATGCCAAGTTTCAAGTGAATATGTACAGTAATACGACACCGATCCAGACTCGAACGCAGACGACATAAGGGTTGTAGCAATACCTCGGTTTTCTCCGCAAATAGTCGAGCTTAAATATGAGAAGGAAAAAATTAGTATTAAACAAGGACATAACTGCACGGATAATTCTATATGCAATTCAAAAATGTTCTAGATATGTCATTACACGCGCTATAGACTGTGTTGTTAACCAATTCCCACGCAAGCCTTTTTACGCCCCTCAAGATAAAAGCTTTTAAAAACACTGTAGAAAATGAAGAAATTGCTTGTGTCAAGCAATTTCTTCATTATCCACAATGTTTCCTATCCTAAAAGACGAAAAATTAAAATTTTGTCAACTTGAATATGTAGTCTGCAGCTTCTTTCAATGCGGACTAGTCTAAAATTCTGTTGTGTGGGAAAGGGTTAAGCAGAGGAATGAGTCATATTATATCTCTAATTGATTCACAGTTGATGGCGGTTTAAGTGTATGGTCTGAGTGGGGGCTGTGTTCGGAATCTTGTGGTAACGGCTCGAAGTATAGGACAAGAACTTGTTCAGACCCGTCACCTCAGCATGGAGGTCTTGACTGTGACGGGGAGCTGACAGAACAACAAGAGTGTAATACGCAAGGTTGTCTAAGTATGTAAATTGTTAGCTGTTTTAAATGTGACCCGGTATGTAAAGATGAACCCGAAGAGTAAATAAACGGACAACACGCACCGAGCTATAACAGGAATTTCTGCTTAGATTTTGATAACGTCATTTGTAAAATGTATTGCCAGTATCATGAAAAAGTAAAACGGTTGGTTTGCGACTTAAACGTCGCAACTTCAGCTCGAGAAACAAAAAAGCTTCACATAAATGCTGGCCATTGTTCACCTCCGATCTTAATGATTGATTTGATTGGTCGATTGATTCTTTGATTGACAGTCGAGATACGTCTCTTGTATTGAATCTGGCTAGAGTGCACAAGTCGACCGATCGCTGGCTCCGCCCACTTACTTCTTTGGCTACACCCTCCGACACCGACGGGAAGTCCCGATTCGATTTCAAACGGCGTTAATGTACAAAATTTATGACCAGTAGCAAGCAAAGTAGAATAGATGGTTGGCGACTTAAACGTCGTAACTACAGCTTCAATAAGCTGTTTACAACGTTTAAACCGCCAAACCAACATGAAGCTTAGACATAATTTCAGTCAATGTTGGAGTTTTTAACCCATTTCTGGTCTATATCAATGATTTCATTGGTCTTCTGGTTATTTGATTGACAGTCGCGATTGTGCAATTGCTCAGGTTGACTTTTTTCGTAAACATTGCATCTAAATTTAGAATGGTCATTTTAACCATAAATTAGGGGGATATCAAGCCTTCATAACATGCGTTATTTGTCCCTTACCAATTTTCTTACTATAAGTATTGCGTCAAAGTTGGATGAGCAGCTAGGAGCTTGGGTTAGTCAGTCACATAGTCGATGGGCCAGTCGACAAATAAACGGTATTTCGTCGCTGTCGTTTTAAGACCTAGTAATTTTTGCAAAGTATAAAGAAAGCTTAACATATTTATAATTCTTAATTATTTCGACAGTCGACGGTGAGTTCAGTGAGTGGTCACCGTGGGTAGTTTGTTCGAATACGTGTGGATGTGGCATACAAGAACGGACTCGTGACTGTACTAACCCAGAGCCGCAATATGGCGGAGCTAGTTGTGTGGGGAATACAACAGAGAGTCGCACGTGTAACACAGAGCCATGTCCAAGTAAAGGCCCGGTCCCACTGGCAAATGGACACAAAACGTACACAGCGGACGAGCAAAATTTCGGGGAAGGCTCCATCCGTTTTCATCCGCTCTAGAAATGGACGAAAATGGCGAAATTTTGCGAAAAGAAAGCGGACGTGGGTAGTATGTAGCAGGGATGTTAAAAGGATATGCAATGGAAGCCTGGTGGATAAAAGTGGATGGAAGCGGATGACAGCTACGAATGAATAATTTCAAAGCGGACACATAGCGCAAAGAGCGGATGCCTAGCGAATAAAGCGGATGCATAACGTACATGTGATGGAAACAGTACGGATACCACTCGGATGGATATCGGATGAAAACCGTCCATTGCGCAAGCGTGGGGTATAAATTGCGTCTGCTCCGCGGGTATAAAGGGGTGCAACACGTACGCTATCGGCATTAAGCGGAAAGACGTGTTTGGGAGAAGATCTCGATCATTTAAACCATGGTGCGTCAGTCTGAGAGAAAGAAAAAGACGACTGTTTCTACTTATTTGAGTCCTAAAAAGGCGATACAGTAACTGAATAAGCTCAACAAGGGCCTGAAGTTCAATCCAATGACGGCCGTGAACAAGTTCTAGACAAAGGGGTGAAGAGGCGGGAAGAGAAGAAGGGGGAAAGAAAACAATATTCCCTTTCCGACGAGCATGAGGACAATATGCTAGAATGGCTGAGGGAGAACGAGTACCTCTGGAGAAAGGGCCACAGACAGTACCGGGACACTAAAAAGAAGCAGGCAGCTTGCAGCGATAATGCGGAGAGTCTGGGGTACACAACAGACGTACTGCTTGGATGGTTGAAGCTCATGCACTGTTACACCTCAAGAAATCCGGACAAGCCGCCGTAAGGCTCACTGACCGTGTGAAGTATGTCGTGGCTAAGTGCTCTTTCCTAGAGGATGAGATTCGACACCGAAGGGCAGCCCCATTGAAACCCATCTCCCTCACCCAGCCTACGGACAGCCATGAGTCACCTATCTTGTCCAGTCACGTGTCTTCAGAGAGCCCCATAGCAGAAAACTTGACAGCTTCACTCCCAATAGAACCGGACTTTGAGGATCCCGTTGAGGACGCCACCCTATTCTCGCAATTGGAGGAACAAGCGGCAGTCGCCAGAGGCCAACTTACCCCCCACCTCCAGCACCAGCTCTAGAGGACGCAGGCAGAGAGGCAGAATGGAGAGCCAGGACGATAGTGTACTGTTGGTGATAAGGGATACAATGAAGACCAGTACAGATCTTCTCTCTCAGCTAGTCGACTCTGACAGGGTATCCTCGGCCTGGAAGCCCTTCATCACCTACGTGAACCAGACCCTGAGGGACCTGCCCGAGGACGAGTACCAGATTACGAGACAGAAGATTACAACACTTCTCCATAACCCTCAACGCCAAGCTGAAGCTCGTATCACTCAGTAAAGGTCTGCTCTTCCAACCCAGGCGACGACACATCCCTTCCACGGTTTTCAACAGCCCTTCCCCTACCAAACCTACGACTATCAGGAAATTCCACAGCAGATGCAGAATCTCCCGGTACAGGCCCAGGTTCATCGAACGCCACACACACCACTCCTATTCTAGCTGCAGACCAATCAACCCCAGAACATTCATCCTAACCCTTTTCCAGCCCAGAGCTAAGACCCTCAACGGACAATAGCTCGGCAGTATTGGGCATGACATCTCAAGTCCTTAATGAAGACTCTCCTAACCTCACTGGACTTAGACACAACTCGGAGGCCAACAACGATGTCCTCAACACACCCCAACTTGCGGTTCCCTCGAGGCCAAGCACCCCAAGGCCGAGTGAGATAAGCACACACGCCACATCTAAAGTGACAGCTGAAGATGATATAGATCCAGGATAACGCATTCAACAGACAGAGTGATGTCGAGAAGTGAACAATTTGAGAAACTTAGATGTGACTGAGAAGACCTATTGTGAAACACTTATGAGCTTAATGTTTTGTTTTAATTGTAGTTTTTATTAATGGTTATTTTGTGTCAGGAGCCTACAATGGTTAGGGTATAATAAACAATATTGTTTACATTAAAACATGTCTTGTTTACTTAATCCTTTCAACAAATCCCTGGTTTTGTCGACCCTTAGGTAGACCACCTTGAACACATTTTAGGAAAATAAGAAAATGGTGGTAACTAGCATCTTATTCTTTCCCGTTTATGTTTTCTATGTTATGCAAATTTTCTGTTTCAAAATAACATGTATTTTGTCATCTGCAACGGCTTTCAATTAGGACTATTCTAAAATTTTGTTGTTTGCGAAC
The DNA here is from genome assembly GCA_946902895.1 of Fragum fragum. Classification (NCBI taxonomy): domain Eukaryota; kingdom Metazoa; phylum Mollusca; class Bivalvia; order Cardiida; family Cardiidae; genus Fragum; species Fragum fragum. Next base: position 12,730,895 of record OX336366.1, read on the forward strand.
GTGTTAAAGACTTTGAAAAATGGTTAACCTATTACAACATGATCACTACTCTATTGCCCTTTATAAGGACTTTTGAAAACATTGTTGGAATAAAAGAAAGTGCTGGTAATGCTTTGAAATAACTTTTATTTTATCATCTGCAACCGATTTCGATTAGGACCATTCTTAAATTTTGTCTTAAATTTTAAATTTCGTCTGCGAAAGGGTTTAAGACTTTGAAAAAATGGTTAAGCCTTTACAAAGCAATCACTACTTTAACCTCTCGTACAGCACAATTTTAGGGTGCTCCTATTTTTTGAAAACCCCTGTAGACGACAAAATGAATGATGATAAAGGTACGATTTTTGTACAATATAGCATAGAAAATGTTAAGACAAAAGAAGAAAATGCTGATTATCTGTATTTTCTTATTTTGCCTGAATGTTTTCTTAAGCCTTCACTGTCAGGAACAAAATCTTGTTAAATAGACTTTTGAAACCATTGTCGGAATGGAACAAAACGCCGATTACCATAATTTTCTTCTTTTCCCACAATTTCTTCTAACCTTTATGGTGACTGCACCATATTTAAATTGTTTGCTATTACTTCAGTCTTGAAGTTTTGTCGTCTTTGAATAGGTTAACACAGTCATTGTATGCTTGACTATGTTAATGGATCAAGAAATTTCAAACTTGGTTGTCAAGTTTACAAGAAAAGTCCACTGTCCTTATTTTAACCAATTCCCAAAACGGCAATGGTGGTCCAAAAAGCTAGTACAGACGACAAAACGGATGTTATAAATAAAGGATATGTTTACAATATAGCACAGAAAATATTCAGTCAAAAGGAGAAATTGTTGATTATCAACATTTTCTCCTTTTGTCTCAATGTTTTCCCAATCCATTTCTATTAAGGACGTCAAAGCCGATTCTTGTTTGGGACAGAGTCATCCTACCAGACAGCTATTTTCAAATTATTGATTGATCAGTCGTGTACTTTATTATCATCAGGAAAGGGGACTTATGAACATAGGATATTAAAACATTCAAATATAGGATTGCAATCCAGTCATACTGGGATGGTATGGTCCACCATCTCAACTGCCACAATGATTATCAGCACTTTCTTCTTTTGCCTCAATGTTTTCCTAAGCCTATTCCTACAGAGACGTCAAAACCCGGTCTTGTTTGGGAAAGGGTTAACTAGACATGTCACAAAGCAGAATATTTTCATCCAAACAACGCATTGTACCAGTAGCACAAAATAGGGGTTTAGACGAAGTACAACTAGGACCTTTTTTAAGCTTGACCTTTGACATGTAGGATCAAAAGTAAAAAGGGCACACTATGAGTCGTAGACTGCAATTGTGTTAAGTTTCATTATCCTGTTGGAGTTAAAGTGTCAACGGACAGCCATGGTGAAAAAAAATAACTCCTTCGTCGAAGGTGGATGTATAGTAACAATTTACTAGTGTTCAGCAATCAAAATACTTTAACAAAACCGTTTATAAATGTCTTATCCGTATGCCTTTACAACATACATTTAAATTACGATAAACTGCTACAAGTACAGTAAGAATCATTATTTTGACAGCAAGAGTGGGACGTGAACGGAGCGCAACCTCTGTGGAATTGGATTGAACGCTAAACGAAATACGTTCTCGGATCACTATTAGAAAATATTAAGAGAAAAACAGAATTTGCTCGTGACGAGCAATTTCCACTTTTCTCACAATTATGTGAGTATCATTGGGCAGATGTCTAGTGTATAATAATATTACCGAAAGTAAGATGGATCGCGAAGAGCGGGATGGCATGCATTATCATTTCATGATGTTCCGTACTGTATATTAACCCTTTCCCAAACAACAAAATAATTGGGTGGCCCAATTCAAAAGCTGCCGCAGATGACAAAAGATGTGTTGATAAAGATAAGATTTGTGTATAATATTGAATAGAAAATGTTTAGACAAAATGAGAAAAAACTGATTATGAGCATTTATTTCTTTTGTCTCAATGTTTTCAAAAGTCTTTTCTATCAAGGACGTCAAACCAAGACCCTGTTTGGGAAGGGTTAAACTATATTAAATGCATTCTCATCAGTCCTACGCAACAGTCTCAATGTAGCATTTTTTTTAATTGTCTATCATCCGCTCTTGCCACTCTACCGATCCAGCTGGGGAGTTACACCAGTGTCTTAGGAGGTTGCGCTGCTTCTTCCCTTCGCGCGAAGCTCTGTTGGGGCCTTGTACATCTACAGTGTCCACCAGGTTACGTCCTTGCCTCCATTTACCAGTTTCCATGTCCCCATTGCCTAGAAGACGATCGACTAGTCTGTTTTGTAACACTGGATAGCGGGTGCACATGAGATTATGCAGGATGCAGCAAGCTTCTACGATGCTCCTCACAGTCTCAGGGTCATGCTGCATAGTGGTTAGAAGTATTTGAAATCTGTTTGCCTGGATTCCGAAGGCGTTCTCAACCACGCGTCTTGCTCTAGACAGCCTGTAGTTGAAAATCCTCTCTTCACGAGTAAGGTTTTTTTGCACTATACGGCTTCATTAGGTAAGTTCTGAGGGAGAATGCATCATCACCAACGATGAAGTAGGGCACATTTTGAGTGTCATTTGGAAGGGGGTCTGGACCTTGAAAACCCATGATGAGGTTGCGCTCCAAACCATCCTTGAGGTCGCTCGCGTTGTATATCTGGGCATCGGAAGCTAATCCGTTTCCTGATGAATCGATGTAGACGAACTTGTAGTCAGCATCAACCATGGCAAAGAGGATGATACTGAAGAAGCCCTTATAAGTGTAATAAGTGGATCCTGAGTTAGCTGGAGCTTTGCAAGCCACGTGTTTCCCATCTATTGCTCCGACGGTATGGGGAAAATTCCATCTCTGATACCAATCTTCTGAAAGTTCTCTCCAGCCTTGTTCAGTGGTTTGGCTCGTGAGGAGATCGTCCACGTATTCTTCGACGATGGCCTGTACCACTTCTCTTACGACTTTGGGGTCTGTACACCACGACAGCTCGACTCATACTAAGATCCAAATTATTGTCTTCCCTCTTTTATACAAAATATCGGTGTCCATCTTTATACTCTAGACATCCTAAATATACGATATACATCCCAGATACAAACTCTTTGTCCATTTTGAGTACTTTTTATACGCGATGCATATGCTTATATCCTTTCTATTTCCGTGCTACCAACGATGTAAAGCCGTTCCACGTACCTTATATTTCCCCATTCTTTCCCTTTACTGCTGCAGCGGATGTGAGTTGCGAGGATGTAGAGAGTATAAAACGAACCTTTAACGGATGATAACGGACATAGAACGTTTGTTACTTGTATGTATTACGGATTTATATCGTACATGACGGAAGGTTCATCCGTTCTAAAAGTTTTGAGCAGCTCAAAACTTCTTGCGCGGATGAAATCACGATTGACGGATGCCCGATGGATAGAACGTAAGGAACACGTATGCAGTAAGTACGCAACGAATGTATAGCGTCTTCCAACGGATGGCAAGAATTTTTTTACGTTTTATATCCCCTATGCATCCGAAAGTGCAGTGGGACCGGGCCTTAAGAAAGTGTTTTGGAATCAAACGCCACGCATATTATCCGATGTATCGGTCCTTAAATTCTGAACCCTCTTTTAATATTCAACATCTTTGCTTCCTGTCCATTTCTAATGTGTCCACCTTAACGCTATACATCGTTCCATAACATCTTATTGCATCCGTGGCCAAATGTTCAAAAATTTTAACGTTTAACCCATTAACAAAATTTTAGACTGGTAGAGGCAGATTACGTTTATTTTCAATTGCTCTGGAATTTGAAAATAAGAACCAGATAGGATAGAAAACTTTATGAGAAAAGGAGAAATTGCTTGTAAGCAAGTTTTCAATGACTGCATGTATTCGAGGCGTAAGAGATGGTCATCGTGTTGGAATGGCTTTTTCAATCCTTTTTTACGAATTCACGAATACTTCATTCAAAACAAAACTTTAGAGTCACGTAGTTGACTTATCATGAATGATTAACCTGAATACATTCGTTTTTAAATTTCATTTCTTCGGTTGGTGATAAAAATGTCGCAACCAAAGATCGATTTGATTTATGTATGATCCATTTAGCCAACATTTACGACTTTTTAAAATTCTAGTTGACGGAGGATTTTCTCTATGGTCGTTGTGGGAAGAATGTACTTTGTCATGTGGTACTGGTACCCGGTCCCGATATCGTAATTGTACTGACCCTGTACCACAATATGGAGGGGCTAACTGTGTTGGGTCTTCAACAGAGAGTCAAAACTGTAATACTCAGTCTTGTCCGAGTAAGTAATTGCTTTATAACTAATTAACCCTTTCCTGTTCAATCCAACGCTTTTTCGTCCCTGTGTTTTGTAGTTGGGGAAAAAATGTAGAAAAGAAGAAAATGCTTGTGGCAAGACATTTCTTCTTTTTTCCATAATATTTTCTACTCTAAAAAAGGGTTGTCTTTTAAATAAGACATGTTTTAAAATTTCGTCTTTAAAAAACCTTTAATTTGGTCAGGTCTAAAATTCTGCAAAACGGGAAAGGGTTAAGGCTAAATGGACACCAATGTTAGGTCTGCCTATCATATAGGCATCTCTGCGTTAAACAACAAAAACAAATAAACAAATTACAATCAACTTGTAACTGATTGAATACGAACAATTTGTTTTATACCAGTATACCTTCGTATTTTAATTTTGTAATTGCAGCTGGGTGGGAATTCAGTCTGTGGTCGGCTGTTGAAGAATGTTGTCATCATTTAGTACAGCTTCACGTTTACGATACCAAGCCTGTACCAATCTTTTACCGAATTATGGTTCGGCTAGATTACACTGGCTCCAAGAAAATAGCCATATACATCGACGACCTAGAAATTGAACACCTAAAATTAACTTATAAGCTTTAATTTAAGTATCGCCGACGTCATAGCGCAGTTGGTAGCGCGCCAGTCTCCTAATCGTCATTCATGGGATGTCATTGGTTCGATCCTCTGCGACGACACATATCCTTTCCGACATTTGTCTCTCACCAATGGGTGGATAATCGGAAGCCTAAGTGTAATAGCTCCTGGAGGCTAGGAAAGGATGTAGTTGTAGTAATGGTATGAGAAATACCGGGAATACATTGTTAGGTGCTCAAGCCGCTGCGATATGACTGAAATACTGTCAAAAGTGGCGTTAAACCCCATTCAATCAATCATTAATTTAAGAGTAACAAACTTTGAACTGGTGCTTTAGCAAACCTTTTTTCGGAGAGAACCAAACGAATTGCCAAAGGCTTATCGTTGTTGTTGTTGTCATCGTTATAATTAAAAAAAATGAACATTTTGTAGTATCTCTGGTCTTACTGAATGCACCCTTTTGTAATCTTGAATTCTTAATGCGTTTTTGTAGTGGACCTTTTCATTTAGACATTTATCAAGCACACAACAGCCTTGTGCCAGACACCCGTGGGCGGTGCTCTTATTCAATGACATTCTTTTGGTCTATATTCCTTTTTCCTATTCTTTCAGTTTGCAAATTACATTTGAATTTACCGTTTAAAGGGAATTTTCGATAGGGTCAATATGTGGTTTTACTTCTAAAAGTTAACGGTTCTAATTGATTTCAAGTAATTCACTTGAGTAACTTTATTATTAGCTAGCAGAGCGTCAGCTTTGATAGCTTAAGACAACAGTCAAAATTTGAAGGTCTTCTCAGAGTTCAACGAGCGTAAACTACCACTGGAAGCTTACCGACTAAATCCATTGAATACCTACGCCATGAAAAGCAGATCTTATGTATTCAGGAGTATAGCGAACTCTGCCTGCATGTTCATTTCCTAGGTATTTTTAGCTCATTGAGCACATCTTGTTCAAAATGACTGATCAGATTTTTCAAACAAGTTACAGACGAAAATTTCAAACTGTTGAAAATTCTGAAATATTTATCCCTCTGGGAAAACAATGTGGAAAGTGAAGAAATTGCTTATAACAAGCAATTTATTCATTTTCCACATTACTTTTCTGATTTTTTATTGGGGGGGGGAGGGGGGGCATGAAAAGGAGAGATTGTGTTGGAATGGGTTAACTTATTGGCTATTTAACCTTGTATATTTATCATGATAGCCTTTGACAGAGAAGATTACTAGACACAACTATGGTTTGCTAGCTTACATTACTTTCAGTACATTCATTTTAATATTCAAGTCAACGGTGGATTCATTAAATTCTTATTTTGGGAAGAATGTCATGTGTTACTTGTAATCAAATTTGTGATACGATATGAGCGTGAGTACCTAACCTTGAATTCCTGGTATTTCTCTCACCAGTATTACCATTACAGCCTTTACGAGCCACCAGCTTCTTATTTTACATAGGCTAACGATTATGCGCCCATTTGTGGAAGACAAATGGCGCAAAGTATATTGGCGGCACCGGGGATCGAATCCGGAATCCAAACACTTGAGCAGCCGAGCGTCGGCATCCATATGCGGTGCTCTTGTTTGTCTCAAATTGTCTTGATTGAACTGACAATGCACCACAATATGGCGGAGAAAAGTATTTCTTACAGTGGTCAGTTTGTCTTGTTACTTCATGGAAATACACAGACAAATGAACTAACTTAATTAGAATATATAAAAGGAAAATTTTATAATTTAAATTGATTTACTCAACCTAATAATTTCAGTTGATGGCGAGTTTAGTGATTGGTCACCCTGGGAAGAATGCTCTCGGTCATGTGGTATAGGTACCCAAGACCGTCATCGTAATTGTTCAAACCCTGAACCACAATATGGCGGAGCTAACTGTGTAGGAGCCATGATAGAGAGTCGCGATTGTAATAACCAGTCCTGTCCGAGTGAGTAACCAATTTCCCTTAAAAGCGCTAAATGTTTAAAATGCATGCATATAATCTATTTTACCACATTTTCTGTTCATCCCTAAATAAAAAATACTTGATACAACTTGTATAAATATGATCAAATGCGTCTGCATGAATAAGCAAATGCTCTTTCACGAATTCCTAATATCTCGTAGTAATTGTTTGAAGTTTACCAATTTTGAAGAAAAATATTGATTTACCATGCAAAAAGGGTGTCATTTTCATATACGTTTTTATTATTTTTGTAAGGTCGAGGACATTTAGAAATAAGAATATCTTTTTACTTTAGTTGACGGGGGCCTCACAGTTTGGTCTATATGGACGGAATGTAGCGAGACATGCGGGGGTGGTTTACAAATACGCTATCGTAACTGTACTGACCCAGAACCTCAGTTTGGCGGATCTGTCTGTGTTGGACAAACAACGGAGAGTCAGGCATGTAATACTGTCAATTGTCAAAGTAAGATCAAATTGTAATATACATATTTCTTTTACTTAACATTTGGAAGATTCCCAATGGTAATTGTGTCTCTTTGGAACAATAGAACATATGAATATTATTTATAGCCTTCATGTTAAAAAAAGGGGGAAAAGCTAAAGTGAATCAAACGTACAAAATCAGAGAGTTACTACTTTTCATCTGTCATTTCTACCGAAAGTAAATTGTATAATTGTTAAATTATTGTGTATGACGAAATACATGTAATTGTATAACTCAATAAAATTTATTTATCTATCTATCTTTCTTTCAACGATATCGAATTATGTACCTAGTCCAAATATATTCTTGCAGTCATTTGAAATTACGAATCAATATCTTATTTAAATGTCTTTTCATTGTCCCACTTCGGCGGATCGCTTGCCTCGCCGACTTACCCCAAACAAAGCAGTTCGAGGATGATATAAATACTAGTTTGCAAATCTATTTTAACCCATTCCCACACAACAGAATTTTACACTGGTCCAAACTGAAAGAGGCTGCAGACAACAATTTCAAGCTGATGGAATTTTAATTTGTTTTCGTCTTTTTGGGTAGGAAACATTGTGGAAAATGAAGAAATTGCTTTTAAACAGCAATTTCTTAATTTTCCATTATGTTTTCCAAAGCTTTTTTTTCCTTGGGGCGTTGAAAAGCGTCACTGAGTGGGAATGGGTTAACGGACTAAAAGAAAATATAAATAAGTTTAATATAAGACGTTATGTTTCCAAACCATCAGAAACGCTCGACTCACATCCAGTTTGAATGAATGGGTAGATTTATCAATTTATATTCACTGTAACCCATTGACCTCTCGCTGCGAGGACGGTCCGTTACAATGCTTCTCTACCGGAAATGACCATCACACTTCTGAATGATTCTTTTAAGGCAACTAAAGCCACCTAACCCTGTCTCCATTTTTACTATATACCTATAACAGATATGGATTAAAATCTGGCTATCTAATACAACTCGACAGAAAAAAAATCAATATTCGGCGTGTAGCAAAAAACCGTATTCGTCGAGTACCGTTAAACACGGACTACCTCTTTGTGTGTTGACTTTCGGTTTTTTCGGGAAATGGGTTATTTCTTAATCATTTAAAGAATTTTTTTAATGTCATGTCTAAAAGGTATATGATAAAGGAATATTACAACAGTGTGTTTTTCTATTTTTTGTTGTCGTGTTCTCGAATCGTGTGTAGGTATTTTTATTGGATTCGACCTTAGGTCTCATCCAATGAAAAATACCTACACACGATTCTCGAACACAATAACAACGCATAGAAAAAGACACGGTGGTAATATTCCCTATATATTGGCCAGTTCTCAGGATGCATGCTTGAAACTGTTTCTGAAACGGAAACCCAGTTAAAATCTCATACTCGATCGTAGCATTCTTTATGTAAACTAAATAGATCAGGTTGAAAGCATTCAAGTTGAGGTCATGAAGGGTTTCATTAAAAAATGAAATGCATATTTTTAAAGAATAGATTGCTATATTAAAATTAAAAATGAATATGAATAGATACTAATATAAACAACGGTCCCTAAATTTAATTTGTCATTTTTCAATTTACCTCACACGTTGTTATTTGTCTCAGTTGATGGAGGGTTCACAGAATGGAGTGTATGGGGATCTTGTAGCGTGACTTGTGGGACTGGTGTTCACGACCGAACCAGAAATTGTACGAGTCCCGTACCGCAATATGGCGGGAAAGCTTGCTCGGGGAATAGTTCGGAACAACAATTTTGTGAGGAACAACCGTGCCCAGGTGAGATAGTACTATCCTTTAAAGGATCACCATTTCAGTTTAACCCTTTCCTGGACAAATTCGAGATTTTATGTTGCAATGATTTTATACATGAGAAAATGTTATGGAAAAAAAGAAGAAATTGCTTGTAACAAGCGATTTCTAGTTGTCCCACAATATCTTCTACCTTAAAGGATGGTTTCAGTTCAAATCGCATCTTATTTCTATTTTCGTCTGCAACCTCTTTCAATTTGGACTAGACTAGAATTTCAAAAACAGGAAAGGGATAATTAGTCTGTATTTTCCAGAGATTTGGTGCTATGAAATTGGGTGTTTGTTTGCAATCCAACAAATTGTATATCGCAGTTGGACGAGCAAAATGTCGTAAAAACAGCTTGAATAAAGGTGTTTTTACGACATTTTGCTCACTCAACAACGATATAATGCTTACTGCGCATATTCGCAATTAAACAATTACAAATTTTCGTCATAGGATGGGAGTCTTATTTTCGAGTGGTCTACAATGTACTGCGAACCACCTGGCCGCCGCCATAGCGCAGTCGGTAGCGCGCCAGACTCCTAATCTTCAATCATGGGTGTCATGGGTTCGATCCCCGGCGGCGGCAAATATTCTTTCCGACAATTGTCTCTCACCAATGGGTGGATAATCGTAAACCTAAGTGAGATAGCAGCTGGAGGCTAGGAAAGGATGTAGTGGTAGTACTGGTGTGGGAAATACCAGGAATCCATTGTTAGGTGCTCCAGCCGCCGCGATATGACTGAAATACTGTTAAAAGCGGCGTTAAACCCCATTCAATCAATCAGTACTGCGAACCATTGGTTTAAAATAAGTTGCAATCAGTTTTGTTTCATATACAAATTAAAACGAACCTCGAAAACTAGACATTTATCTTATATCTGAAACAAAGACAGTTTTTTCTGTTAAAAGTTGATGGCGGCTTTAATGATTGGAGTGATTGGACACCTTGCTCTTTGACTTGTGGTGGAGGAACTCAAACTCGTTACCGAAACTGCTCAAACCCGGAACCGCAGTTTGGCGGTAAACCGTGTGATGGTATTGACACAGACTCAGTTGATTGTAACACTGACCCATGCTCTTGTAAGTGTTCTTGATTTCTAAAAGACTTTGATTTGAGTTCGACTTTTAATACTATATCTAATTTTAAGTGTGTTTAGTCATAGATTTGAAAATAATCAAAACGCATAGAATCAGTTCGTTAGTATAATTCAGATTTAAATTGATTGATTGAATGTGGTTTAACGCCGCTTTTTACCAGTATTTCAGTCATATCGCGGCGGCCGGAGCACCTAACAATAGATTTCTGGTATTTCTCACACCATTACTACCACTACATCCTTTCCTAGCCTCCAGCTGCTATCCCACTAAGGTTTACGATTATCCACCCATTGGTGAGAGACAAATGTCGGCAAGAATATGTGCCGCCGCCGGGGATCGAACCCATGACATCCCATGATTGAAGATAAGGGGTCTGACGCGCTACCCACTGCGCTATGACGGCGGCTCAAGATTAGATTTAAAACGAGAGTCCATAGAAGAACATTTGACGTACGGTTAAACTTGTATTATGCGACCACTTAAGGGACGGCCAAAAAGTGGTCGTTTAAGAGAATGGTTGCCTAATACACTTATTATAGACATATATGAGGGGTCGACTCGACTGCATACATAGATTTTATTGTAGGATTTTCATTTAATCCTATGTTAATGGAACTCATTAGAATCGTCTCGTTGAGACGATTCTAATGAGTTCCATTAAAAAGGATTACGTTTTGATAACTGCATTACCACATGGTCCAATTATGATGGTTCTTTGCTTTTGAAAGAAAATTCTGACTCTGACCGCTTAATAAGAGTGGTTGCTTAATAGAGGCGGTCACCTCAGCAAAAAAAAAACAAAAAAAACAAACAAAACAAAACAAAACAAAAAACTGTTTTTGAGTTTTTTATGGTCGAAGAGACTTCCAACAGGAACAGACTGTATTCTCATCATCAACACTGTCCTACCTTTTTGATGTTTATTTTCAGTGAATGACGTATTTACTGACTGGTTAGACTGGACATCCTGTACCGTAAGTTGTGGATCAGGTGAACAGACACGAACACGTACATGTGTTAGTGGTTCGTGTGAGGGAGCATTAGACGATTCCAGAAATTGTAGTACACAGTTGTGTCCAGGTGAATATACTCTTCTCCAAATCCCAATATTTCAATCGCATTTCACACCAAAACGTATAGTGACCAACTTTTTTCGTAGATTACTTAAGATTGATTGAATGAATGGGGTTTAACGCCGCTTTTAACAGTATTTCAGTCATATCGCGGCGGCTGGAGCACCTAATAATGGATTCCTGGTATTTCTCACACCAGTACTACCACTACATCCTTTCCTAGCCTCCAGCTGCTATCTCACTTAGGATTACGATTATCCACCCATTGGTGAGAGACAATTGTCGGAAAGAATATTTGCCGCCGCCGGGGATCGAACCCATGACACCCATGATTGAAGATTAGGAGTCTGGCGCGCTACCGTCTGCGCTATGGCGGCGGCCAGATTACTTAAGGACCCTCTCTACATATTGCATATATTAAAAGATCTAGTGTAATCTTTTATTCCGGCTAACAATCCATTTTATTGATTGAGCGTGTGTGTGACTTTTCTAAACATTTCAAATGCGCATTCAGCAGTGACATTGAGCGGTCACTAGAGGCATTTAGAATATTCGCTTATCGTCTAGAGTAGTAGGTCAGTATTTATCTGTAGAGCGCAAATTGAAGACTCTTATTAGACTGTGTGGATGCACATGATGATCCAAGTCTTTACATTACGCGCAAGTGATTTGGTTGGAAGCGTTACATTAATGCTAGACTTGTCTTGTTTCCAAAAATCTTTACATGCAAACTTGTCACAATAGGTTTACTGATTTCATGTTACCTTTTGTACACAAACAGTTGATGGTGGATTTTCTGAATGGAGTGATTGGGGTGAGTGTTCAGTGTCATGTGACCAAGGAACCCAGAGTCGGTCAAGAAACTGTTCGAACCCAATACCTTTGTATGGAGGTAGAGATTGTAGTGGTGCGACAGAAGAGGTAGAGAACTGTACAGTCTCACATTGCCCAGGTAAATGAATTTTCTACAAGAAAAAAATGTTTACCAACCCACTTTTGAAAGAATCATCATGTGGCATTTAAAATGACTTTGAGACGGAACAAAATCGACAAAAATATAACTGAAAATATTACAAAATAGATATTAATAAGATACCAACAATGAACACTTATAAAATACTGCCTTCATCTAAAATTTGTTACAATTTGCCGTAAGCCATGATTTAATTAATGACGGGTACTTTACTCGATCATAACATTAATTTAAGATTTAATCATTTTGTATTCCTTCTATCATCTTTACAGAGAGTCACTTGTTCTGTTGTTAAATACACGTATTTCAGTGGACGGTGGTTTCACAGAATGGAGCGAATGGACAGTTTGTACCGTAACATGTAACGGTGGTATAACAAGTCGCAATCGGTCATGTAATAATCCGGAACCACAGTACGGTGGCAGTCCCTGTGATGGAAACATAACCGAAACGACTAATTGTAATCAAGATCCATGTCCTGGTTAGATAAATATTTTCTTTGTATTTCGCTTTGACACATCCTAAACTGACTGCCTTCACCTGCCAAAAAATTCGCGCTATTAAATAAAGCCAAAATAAACCTCGAGGCATTCTCGGTGAAAAATTAACAAAAAATTCACACTTTAGACGTCAAACTTCACAATTCAAAGTATTCTTTTTTTGATTCCCAATTCACATTCCAGGCTTCGTTCTTCAAAAGCAAAAAAATCAGAAACTTCTTTACAATAGATACAGAATAAATGCAGTATAAAAGGATCGTGACTATTACAAATTCTTTTTTCTAGTTTAAAAGGTAAATAATATAGCTTCAAGTGGGAAAGTTCTTAAAAAAAACAGTAGTTTCGACCTTTGTAAGTCTGCGAAAATTGAATCTTCCGCATTTCCATCACGGTCGTGTGCGTATCAAGGAATAACTGCATTCAGCATTAAGAAAATTCAGTCAATGTTGGCAAGTTTCAACATGCGCAAGTGCAGTTGTTTTCGCACTGAAAAAGCTCGGGACGGTTCGCATTACAACAAATGAGTTGAAACTATATATTCCTCTTTTTTCCTTAATGTATGAGCCCAGATGACGTCACCGGATAAGACTTTTTTTCTTTACAACAACACAACCATCATCAACAACAACTTAGATATGTCGGGGTCTCGATCTCAAAGTAATTAAAATTAAAAAAAGGGATACATGTATCTGACTAGCCATTCTAGATTTTACCTTCCGAGAATCCCGTTCAAAAAGAAATTAAATGGAAACAAGAAAGGCAAAGCTCAAATTAACTATTTAGGGAATGTAAAAGACTACAATCGTAAAAAATGAAACAAGCGACACAAATTTGGTTAATGCAAATTTCGCAAATAGATCATCTAATGTAACCGGTCACAAATAGCGACAGAGGGCCGTTTAGATAATGAGTTGTGAAAAAGAGGGTCTTGAGTATGAAGAAAGACCTCTGAATTATGAAAAATTAAGAAAGCGACTTCTACAGAAAGAAATTTGAAGTGGGATATTTGATTTAAGATATTTCAATTAAGTTTTATTAAGTCAGAAGTATGAACTTTGAATTCGGAACCATGAAATTTTCAGTTTGATTTTTACAGTATGAAATCAGGATTTTTGAGTGTGAGCTATGAGTTATAAAGTTTGAATTACGAATTGTGAGACTAAAACTAGACATTTCTTACTTCCCACTTAAGAAAAACAAATTGAATGGTGTAAGAACATCCTTTAAACCTACAAAAGTCTATTGTTTCAGTGGATGGAGGTTACAACGAATGGAGCTCATGGACAATTTGTTCTGTAACATGCGATGGGGGTGTCTCAACGAGAAATAGAACATGTAACAATCCACTACCACAGTACGGAGGTGATCCTTGTATTGCCAATGCAACAGAAATTGCTGAATGTAACACCGGACCGTGTCCTGGTATGTATTATATATTCACATGATGCTACATCTTATCATTTGGTATTCATTTACATAATATCATGTATTTTACATACAGTCCTTGAAATGGTTGTTTCGATAGATATCATGACTTTCCTATTTCGTCTCGTGGAAGAGTCGGATGTCAATCTTCACACGACCGATTCTCACCATCGAGGTTGCGAGGGCCGTGGCTAGCTTTCACATTCTCTCATACAAGAAAAGTGGAAAGCATTGTCTCCGCGCCCGCACCGGTCTATACCAAGCTTTAACCCATTCCCACACAGTAAAATTTTAGACTGGTCCAAATTTAGAGAAGCTGCAGACGACAATTTCAAGTTGATGGAATTTTGATTTTTTTCATCTTTCTGGTTAGAAAACATTGTGGATAATGAAGAAATTGCTTGATACAAGCAATTTCCTCATTTTCCACAATGTTTTCCAAAGTTTTTTCTTGGGGGGCGTAAAAAGGAGGGATTGAGTTGGAATGGGTTAAAGACCAATTAACCGTCACTCAGAGCTAAATACACAAATAGTCAAGGTGACATATAGGTCCATGGGGGCCGAGTGTTTTATTAAATTCATTGTTTTTATTCTGTAATAATTGCAATACTTCAAAATAGAGTATTTTCATTGGCCCAAATAGTATCACGTGATCAAATCAATTGCACTTTATACCTTGATAAAAGACAGATCTATTTTCGACAAAAATAGAAACAAAACAAGGTCAGGGATTTCCGATATTGGGAATTCACTTCCAAGAAATACCCAACTTGTTTTGTTACTATTTATAGTCATCACCCTTTGAATTTCAATTTCCTCGAATTCCTTTATACTTCCATGGATTTTCAATAAATAGATAAACAAATAGTGTCCTTATAAGAATTATGATGTTAGTTTTAAACATGAAGATTTCGATAACTCACCTTTATTAGCCGTAAATCCGAGATGTCGAATCGGCTTCACCACATCAGCATGCATCGTGTCCATGTGGTAGGTTTATATTTCTTGTCTATTACAAAGCATCTATTCATAATTCTAACTGTTATCGACCCAGATATCATAATTTACAGAGTTTAAAGTTAGTATTTCCTCATAATAATTCCAAATAAATCCAACGAATGTTCGAATTTACATTTCAAAAAACCCAAGCGACGAAATAAAATGTCCGCCGTTACAACGACTCGAGCGATAAACTGTGTCAATGTATCCATACGCCTGTCAAAGAAAAGTAACTCCGCCCACAGTTCGTTTATTTGTTTTTATTTTCATCTCTCTATCCGTTTCGGATTTGAAAATAGACGTATTGCAATTATATGGGCCGAGTGTATTTTTCACTGCGTTTATTGGAGTATAAAGTGCAATTGCCTTAGCACATGGCTTAAACATAACGCCCTACGTTTATACTCCAATAAACGCAATGAAAAATACACTCATCCCTATACTGTTGAATATCATGCATTTAACACATGTGTTTTTATTCTGTACTGTTGAATATCATGCATGTAACACATGTCACTATAAGGATTAAAATTTACTTACTTACTTCTATATAAAAACCGTGATTTCTCTCACTATCTTTAATTGATTTTGTCACGGAACGCTTATGTGACATTTATTAGCTCACCTGAGCACGTAGTGCTCAAGTGAGCTATTGTGATCGTCTTTTGTCCGGCGTCCGTCCGTCGTCCGTCGTGCGTCGTGCGTCGTGCGTCGTCCGTCAACAATTTCTTTAAACGACATCTCCTCTAAAACTACTGGGCCAATTTGAACCAAATTTGGCAGAAATGTTCCTTAGGTGGTCCCCTTCAAAAATAGCTAAAAGAATTGAAATCCGTTTAAAACTCTGGTTGCCATGGCAACAAAAGTGAAATTTTAAAATAATCTTTAAAAATCTTCTCCTCCTGACCCAGAAGGCGTAGAGCCTTGATATTTTGCATGAAGCATCAGTATATTGACCTCTTTCAAAATAGCTAAAATCATGATCCTCGGGTCCCCAGGGGCGGAGCCCCAGGGGGTGGGGTTTATATAGAAATAATTTAATTTTTAGTTTCGTCTATCGAAAAGGAGCCTTCTGATTGGTCGAAAAATATTATTCATAACTCCATGAACAAAATTTTGATCACGCAGTGATTTTGTATGCTTCCGCACAAAATAGTCCACTACAAAAAGGTATCAAAATTTGTTAAGTTGTTGCATTTTTCGTTCGATGCTATTAAATTATAAGAAATGAAGAGAATATTTTTTTTGTTTTCATGGAGGTATGAACCGAAAAACCTAATCACACTTATGTATGAATCCGCTTCGCGTATTCATACAGTGTGATTAGTTTTTTCGGTTCATACCTCCATGAAAACAAAAAATATTCTCTTCATCTCTTAAATAAAGAACGATTTTTTAAATGACATCTCCTCTCAAACCACTGGGCCGATTTGAACCAAATTTGGCAGAGATGTTGCTTAGGTGGTCCCCTTCAAAAATAGCTAAAAGAATTGAAATCCGTTAAAAACTCTGGTTGCCATGGCAACAAAAGTGAAATTTTAAAATGATCTTTAAAAATCTTCTCCTTCTGACCCAGAAAGCGTAGAGCCTTGATATTTTGCATGAAGCATCAGTATATTGACCTCTTTCAAAATAGCTAAAATCATGATCCTCGGGTCCCCAGGGGCGGAGCCCCAGGGGGGCGGGGATTTCATAGAAATAAAGAACAATTTTTTAAATGACATCTCCTCCCAATTCACAGGGCCAATTTGAACCAAATTTTGCAGAAATGTTCCTTAGGTGGTCCCCCTTAAAATAACCTAAAAGAATTGAAATCCTTTAAAAACTCTGGTTGCCATGGCAACAAAAGTGAAATTTCAAAAAAATCTTTAAGAATCTTCTCCTCCTGACTTAGAAGGCGTACAGCCTTGATATTTTGCATGAAGCATCAGTATATTGACCTCTTACAAAATAGCTAAAATCTTGATCCTCGGGTCTCCAGGGGCAGACCCAGGGGGGGGGGGGGGGGTATAGGCATGAAGCATAAGTTCACAGACTTCTTTCTTATTTCTGAAATTATAATCCATTGAAAAAGTTTTTTCCTTCTATTCAAATCGGCACTAAAGCCTTGGAATTTGTAATTTGGACTTTTGGATTCCCAGGTTCATTGTCTTTATATGTAATTGTGGCCCACTTGTTTCATAATCCTAACCTTAACCTGAAATTAGACTGTTGAAAGAAAAAGAGCCTTTATCTCAGGTGAGCGCCCCAGGGCCAACGGCCCTCTTGTCTTATTTGTTACAGTGAGTGGAATGGACAACTTCCTTGTGGCAGGTCATGGCGGTATCTGTTTTTGACAATGAATATGAACCCAGTGCCACAGGGTGAAGATGACCCTTGTGTGGGTTTCTTATACAGAATCTATGAATTGACCAATCACTGGCCCCGCTCACTGACTTCCTAGGCCCCGCACATTAACTCCAAACAGGAAGTTCTGCTTCGTTGTTTAACAGCGATATTTTGCAAAACTTATTGCCAGTAGCATGCAACAAAAAAGTGAAATGATTGGTTGGTGTCCTAAACGTCTAAACTACAGCTTGAATTAGCTGTAGTTACGACGTTTAGGACACCAAAACCACCAATAAAGGCTTACAAAATTGAGTTGATGAGTTCAGGTCCGGGCTGAATAAATTATTTGATTGGTCGGGTTACTTTTTGATTGACAGACGCGATTGGTCAATATAACCCTTATCTTTGCCCTATTACGTTGATGTTTGATATGTTACTTGTATTTTTTATGCCACCAAAAATGAACTACATTACAAGTTTTCCTTATTTGTCTCGTTACAGTTGACGGAGGTTACAGCGAGTGGAGCACGTGGACCCTCTGTACTGTGACGTGTAACGGTGGTGTTACTAGAAGAGAGCGTTCATGTACAAACCCAGTACCGCAATATGGGGGTAGCCAATGCGTGGGGAATTCAACTGAAACTGCTGAATGTAACAATGATCCATGCCCTGGTATATACGATACTTTATAACATATATCGGTTCAATCAACTATATGTTAACCCTTGTCACGCTGAACACGCAATTTTTCTGTTTTTGCTTGAGGTATAGACAAAGATCAGACTCGACTTACGTGCAGTCTGATCTTAGTTTATACCCCCTGTTTGCGTCCTTCAAACTAGAGTTCATAAGGTCAATTTTTAAAATAAAATTTGACCCTTTGATTTTAATGCAAATTTAGGAAAAACATTATTCAGCGTGACAAGGGTTAATATCAGCGTAAACAGATCGCAACACTGTCGTAGGAGCCTACGTATATTTACTTACGACTGCAATTGCGATAAGCCTTCGGTGTATAATTTAATTTCAGTTTCGTCTATCAAAAACAGGCGTTCTGGTTGGTCGAAAAAAAAATATTCATAACCCCAAGAACAAAATTTTGAGCTCGAAGCTAGTTTGTAATCTTCCGCACACAAAAAAATATCAACATTTTTAAAGTTTTTACTTTATTCGATCGATGCTATTAAATTATAAGAAATGAAGAGAATAGTTTTCATAGAGTTTCATTTGTATAAAAATCAGAACGAATTGTTCTGAAAGTAAACAATTTTGAACCACCCTTGGAATTGACAGATCGCAGCTGTCAATCAAAGAATTAATCGACCAATCGAAAAAATAATTTAGACCGAAAACAAACTTTGAAACCCGACACTGTCCGATATTTATAAAAGGGATTTCTGTTGGTTTGGCGTCTTTGCCGTCCTAACCATTGTTACTCAAGCTGCAGTTACAATGACTAGGTCAAAAAGCAACCTTTTTACATTTTTGCTGTGATATTGCTGATCTTAAAATTTTGCAAAATGGCGCATTTTGATATCGAATTCGAACTTTCTGTGGTAGCTCGGTAGTCGGGCTATCGATCCGTCAATTATGTGCAGAGGGTAGCCATTTTCATAACACTACCTTAGAATATTTCTAAGCTCTGGTAAATTCTATTGGATAGTGATAACAGGTAACAGATTCCGGAATGAAATAATTTGTAAATTCTAAATATTACTAACTCTATTTCATTTATATTCTAGTCGACGGTGGCTTTTCTGAATGGAGCGCCTGGATATTATGTTCTGTTACTTGTGGTACGGGATATAGAAATAGGACAAGGTTATGCACAAACCCAGAACCAGCCTACGGCGGTAGTCAATGTTTAGGTTCTGCAACTGAAACCGAATCTTGTAATACGCAACCATGCCCTGTTGACGGTGGTCTGACCACGTGGTCGGAGTGGCAGGAGTGTTCTCTAACATGTGATGGAGGCAATCAAACCAGGTCAAGGTCATGTTCGAACCCTGAACCCCAGAACGGCGGGAATGCCTGTAATGAAATATTGACAGAAAACCGGATTTGCAATAGTCAGCCTTGTCCAGGTAAGTTCATGACTTTGTCACGCAAATATTAGATCATACCAGCAAGGCAACCCACTGTCTCCACCGGCCAAACCCTCTTACTCTAACAGAAAGTTGGACTAAGATATAAAACGGCATTATTTTTCACAATATATAGCCTGTAACATGTAAACAAAGAGAATTAGTCGGTTGTCAACCCAAACGTCGTATCTAAATAAACTGTAGTTAAGACGTTTAAGTCTCCAAACCAACAAAATTTCATCACTTAATTTCATAATTGTCGGCCAATGTAGGAGCTAAAAGTTCACCTCCGGTAAAAATGTATATCTTTGGTCCGTCGATTTTTTTAGAGATCAGTGACTCGTCAAATATCCTAGTATAGGGTATACCCCCATCTTAACTCGTTCCCCCACAATGGCACATTTTGATGCCTTTCTAGAAACCATTTAGGAAAAACATTGTGAAAATTGAAGAAATTGCTTGCAACAAGCAATTTCTTTATTTTCCACAATGTTTTCTAACCATACAGCTTAAGAAATCTATAATTTCGTAAACTTCATAACTTCTTTGAGCATGAACTGGTCTTAAATTTCATTGTGTTGTAATGGGTTAAACGATTGTTGATCTTCCATCTCGAACGATTCGCTATAAATGACTGAAATATTCAAATTTAAGGATATCCTTACTCGACCCCTTATTTTTAACCGGAATAATTCCTGTCAGATAATCTGTTACTGAAACTTTATCATAATGGACGAATCGCTGGCCCCACCCACTTACTGCGATGGCCACGCCCATTGACACCACAGGAAGTGCGACTTTGAGTTTTGATGGCATTATATTGCAAAATTTATAGTTAGTAGCGTGTAACAAAAAAGAAGAATAGTTGGTTGGTGACTTAATGGTCGTAACTACAGCTTGAATAAGCTGAAGTTACGACGTTCAAGTCGTCTAACCAACCAAAAAAAGCTTAACGAAATGGCGGCCAATGTTGGAGTTCAAAACTCATTTCCTGGCTTAAAGAACGATTTCATTGGTCGACTGGTAAGTTGACAGACAGGCGCGATTGGTCAATTAACATCTGTTGACTCTTATTCAAAACATGTAGTTGATGGTGGGTTGGGTGCATGGACTGAATGGTCGTCCTGTAACAAGACCTGTGGTGGAGGAGGTCAAATAAGATCACGTGGTTGTACAAACCCCGCCCCTTTGTATGGCGGTAATGATTGTGATGGAATACTAGTGGAATACAAGACCTGCAATGAGAATTCTTGTCCAGGTAAGTGTCTGAGTAGTTGAAAAAGACGAAAAATGTAAGTTTCGTGCATTGATAAATAGACTTTAGTGGTATACACGCCGGTTTAACCCTGTACCAGATGGCAAAATTTTAGACTGGTCCAATTTGAAAGCACTTGCAGACGACAATTTAAATTTTATGACATTTATGATGTCTTCATTTTTCTTGGTAGAAAAGAAAGTGGATTTGCTTTTAACAAGCAATTGCTTCATTGCTTTTTAAGGTGCGTCAAAAAGCGTCAATGTGTAGGAATGGGTTAAACACATAGACAAAACACAGAAAACAAAAAACAAAAACATATGCGCCAATAATCGGACACGTGTCTTTTTCGTATTTCGTCTTCAAAAACTTCTAAAAATCGTTATCTTATTCTAAAAATCTCGTCTAGTCATGTAGTTATGTAATTCTATTACGTAAATTTCTACATAAATTATTACTTGCATTAAAAGTCGATGGCAGCTTTGCTGATTGGAGTGAATGGACAGCTTGCTCGCAGACCTGTGGTGTGGGAAGTCAGATCAGATTTCGAACCTGCTCGAATCCAATACCACAATTTGGAGGACAAGATTGTGCCGGCGACATGACTGAGTTTCAATCTTGTATGGTGCTACAATGCCCAGGTATGTTTGAAGTCTAAAATCTTGAACATTAGAATACACCATTGTTATACACTTACAAAGTTCAATCAAATCAATGATCGTCCGAGACATGATACAGTAAATGTATTAAATGACACCCCATGGGACTACAAAAAAGTGGTCACTTAAGAGAATGGTCGCTTTAAACACATTTCTGTAAAGAATTTGAAGAATGGATTCGAGTACAGATATAAATTATTACTGAATAATTCTTCTCTCTAAATCTTATGTTGTTTTGGCTTATTACAATCTTCTCACTGAGACGATTTTAACCCTTGTCATGCTGAACCCGGAATATTCCGGTTTGGACAGGAGGTGTAGACTAAGATCAGCCTGCACATAAGTGCAGTCTGATCTGAGTCTACACTTCCTGTTTGTACTTTTCTTGCCAGAGTTGTTTATGAAATAAATTTTCAAAAGAAATATTGATAATTGAACAAAAAGTACTACCAGTGCTTTCAGCACTTTGATTTTAATACAATTTCGAAATGTATTTTTATACAGCATGACAAGGGTTAATGAGCTCCAGCAACATCTGATTTAAGTTTAATATGTTTTTGGCAATTGAGACTCCTTCACATTACATGAAATCATGATTTTAAAAAAAGAAATTTCAATTGTGGTCGCTTGATGGGAATGGTCGCTTAATAGAGATAGTCGCTCGAGCAACATCGACTGTATTTGAATATCAAAACAGTCTATATAAAGTTTTAACAAATCTAGGTTATATTTGATACACAAGAAAACCTTTTGTATTAGAAATATTTATTTGAATGCTCTTAGGCTTATGGAAAAATTACCGTAACAAGTAAACTATGTTTCGCCCTTTATATAATTGTATACATTGTTAATATGTGTCTACACAATAGGAGGAAATATATGATACAAAATGTAAATCGAACTACAATTTACCATCCTCGATCAGAGTAGTAGGTCAGTTTGGGGATCGCTGAACACTCTCCTGCTGACCTCAAAAAGGGAGTACCACTTTCGATATTTTTTTCAAATTTGTGGTCAGTAGCATGTAACAGAAAAATAGATTGGTTGGTTAGGGACTAACACGTTGTAACTACAGCTTGAATAAATTGTAGTTACAACTTTGAAATCGCAAAACCAACAAAATGCTTCACATAAATATCGGCCAATGTTGAAAGCTCACTTCCAGTCTAAATGAATGATTTGATTGGTTGATCGATTCTTTGGTTGACAGCGATCCGTCAGTTATAAACTTTTCATGCACCGTTTTACATATTTAGTTAATGGAGATTGGACATCTTGGTCAGCTTGGGACGAATGTTCGAAATCTTGTGAAACAGGAGTACATTATAGAACACGAACTTGCTCAAACCCGGCACCGCAATACGGTGGACAGCCATGCACCGGCGATGACCAGGAAAGTCAGGAATGCAATAGCTTTTCTTGTCCAAGTAAGAATTAACATACTAGAATATATAATTTTTTGCCCCCATGCTGTTGGTCAAAAAAGTTGAGGTTTGCAATTCGATGATAACAGGTGAAATTGGTTGAATATATATAGATAAAAAAAACCCTAAAAACTTGTTTTAATAGGGGGAAAAGACAAATACTATTTCTCCCTTTATGATGTCCTTTCTAATACCTTTTCGCCATTATTCTCTTCGTTTGCGCCAGGGTACAAAAAACTTCTACATCAAGTATTACTTAAGGATTTATTTTTATTTTGTATAAATATGAATGTTCGGTATAAAAGGAGATGCCTACACTATAAACTGTAGTACCCTTTGGTGATCTTGTTTATTGGTGATAGATGCACTTCGTGTGTGTGTGTGTGCCTTACTGACTCTTATCATGATCATACATGGGTGGCATGTAGACAACATTATTGAACATAGCTACTAATATGCCAGCAAAAACCGCTCACAGGACTTTCAGGCCTTTGGTTTATACTCGTATCTAGCCATCTATTTTGAAAAAAACGCCGTTAAATATCTAAGTCGAACTTCCTTACACTGGGTGGGCCAGCTATCCCTTAATTATTATTTATCCAAGATGAATTCAAGCTGAATGAATACTTAATAAAAGGCAGTCGGACATCAATGTATATAACCCGTCAATATTGTTTGTACCAGTTCCGATGTAAAGGGAGTTCGCAAAATGTTAAGTGCCGTTGCAAAAAATGACTTATGGCTAATTTTGCTTTCAATCTGTATCTATGTAGATCACGAAGTGGTTCGCTGAAATTACATGAATAGGTCTTCTAAAGATTGCCCAAAGATTGCCTCAAAACCGCCAATTAGATATGTATGCACTTTTTGGGTTATATAAATTTAGTATAAAGTACAGGTAAAACGTATTACTACATAGCCTGTAATTACCTATTTTACAATATACTAATTTATGATTATTTAAGAAGCATTTTATCTTCATGTACATGGTTATTTTAGTTGATGGTGGTTTTTCTGAATGGAGTCCGTGGCTAGAGTGTACTAGAACATGTGATACTGGTACGCAGATAAGGCTGCGAGAGTGTACGAACCCTGTACCAGAGCATAACGGACAGGATTGTGTCGGATCAAACTATGAATCTAAAGAGTGCCTTATATCTCATTGTCCAGGTATGAAACTATAAACTACCAGATAATCGTAATAGAGCAGTTTTCTTAGAATCTCTGGATTATACATATTATGTGTAGGCAAACGTTGGTTACAATATGAAACAAAGTTTACGTCATATGTCGGCAAATATTGAAATGGGTTAAGATCCTAACAAATGCAGTATTTTGGTGAAATTGAGGTAATTGGTGCACCTTACCGTGAATTCCTGTCATTACTCCCAATAGTACAGCTACAACATTCAATCCAAGACAAAGCTTCACATTCAAATCTATATGCTCAATTTTGTCATATTCACAACTTCCAAATATTCCAATTTATCTTAATAGCTTCGGGATTTGGGAAATACTGATGTAAATCTAAAAATCGAGCGCCTTTGATTACTCCGCCCACTTTGTTCAACAAGGTGTAAGTCAGTGGGCCGAAATATATTCTGTTTTGTAGTAGATATGATAGGTGCTTTTTGCGCAAAGCTTCAAAGAAATCTTGAGCAATTTTAAAACAACTTATTTCTATTGTGTTATTCTTATTTCGAATCGTAGTTCCTGCAGTTTTCATGATTCGGGGAACAAACAGGCTTTACAATACACAATTTGACGTTTACCTTTTGTTACAGTGGATGGCTATCTATCGAGCTGGTCTGTTTGGACTCAATGTTCTCTAACATGTTCCGGAGGTACACAAACTAGAAACAGAAGTTGTATTGGTCCCTTTCATGGTGGGCTTGATTGTACGGGAGGTTTTATAGAGGAGACTTCATGTAATACACATGAGTGTCCGGGTAAACAATTTATAACTGCTTACTTGAAATTTTATTACAAAATAGATAATTAATGCTACTAGGTTAACATGAAATGTCCATGCACATAGTATTTAAAGGGGCTACGATGGATTGAAATAGATGAAAGAAAAAATCCTTTATATTTTCCAGTTCGATTTTTAATTTTTTACGTCCCTGTGATTTTATAATTGACTTAATGTTGTAGCAAAAGGAGAAATTGCTTGTAACAAGCAATTTCTTTTGTTTTCTACAATATTTTCTACCATACTAAATGGTTATTTTTCAATTACGGTTTCTACTTTAGACTTTTGTTTGTAAATCCTTTGAATTTGGAATTTGCAATACAGAAAAGGGCTAAATAGATTTAAGTATGAGTATAATATGTAGTAGCAGAAGAAAAAAGGAACAAATTCTAATGCAAATCTACAGAAATACAAAAATCGACAGCGAAAAGAACAGTCGATTTGCTAAAAACTGGTTTACCCATTAACATGAAATCCCACAAGAAAAACATTCCGGATCATGAAGAAATCGCTTGTAACAAACAATGTTGTCATTGTAAACAAATTGAAAGTGTGGTCTGCAACCTGCAACATCTTTTAATCTAAGCTACTCTAAAAATCTGTCATATAGTAATAGATTGATATCCAATTTCAACTAATTCAAAACTATAAAAGATTATTGTTGAAAGAAGACTGTTCTAAGAAAAAACAAAAAACGAAAAGCTTTCAGCAACATCTATCTAATCGGCGAAAAATGAAGTAAAAAGGTCTGTTCTATACTAACAGTCGATGGATATTGGCTATCATGGTCCGAGTGGACAGTATGCACAGCCACATGTAATGGTGGAATAACAGTACGGATCCGTCAGTGTGAAGAACCGCAACATGGTGGGGCAGCTTGTATTGGATTGTCACAGGAAATATCGGTGTGTGAGGAAGAACCGTGTCCTAAAGGTTTGTATAGTGGAATTACCGTGCGCGTCCTCCAGCATATTTTAGGAATCCAATATGGTGGTGTAGTGTATGTGTGATTTGTTATCAAAGTGGGAAATATATTCCCTTGAATGTCCGTCAGTTTGTTGAACCCCACTCGATGGTGCATAGGTGCGCAAAGAAGTGCCATGGAACGGTGATATTTCCAATAATTTCCGTAGTGTGGCTATCGCCCAAATAATCATAATCATGGTCGTATTGATATCGCAGAACCAGTATCGGGACAGTAGTATTACCGAGCATGAACATCGTTGACGCACCTCAGTCCTATTTGGTGTTGAAATAACGACGTAATTATTTTAAACCTTCCCTTCGCTGCTTTATCTTTTACATTATTTCAAAAACAGAAGTCATTCAAACTTACCTAAAGGAAAGAGAATCTGGTCAATAAGCTATCAAAACAAAAAATTCCGACGATATTGTATCATTCCCGGCGGTTTGATTGAATTTTGGTGAATTTATTTAATTAGATAGAACTAATATCAAATTTGACAGAGACGACATTGAGAATGTTGATATATATAAATATATATACTAATTTACTGTTATCTATTTTGGAAGTTACTTTTAGCATGTTCATTAAGATATTTGCTCTTCTTTGACGAAACATAATATTATTTATTTAACTATATAAGTAATCTTGTTTTGTTGATATATTTACATTTGGTAAACCGACATAAATAGCAAAGACTATTGCTTGTAACCGGTTTCAAATTTTATTAGGTCCATATTAAAAGATTATCCTAAAACGAATTAAGGTAAAAGAAGGTTCAATAAAAACTCATATTTAATTAAAAACTAAAAATATTCATACATTATGTATTAAAATAAGCTAATGTGTGACTACCGTCGTTTTTTCCATATGTTTAATGACGTCAATTACGTTACATTACAGACAATTTTTTATATTCAAAATTATTCAAATATTTTTAATGTGGCAAAAGCTTATGTGTTTGCATGATATGTTTGAAAAACGAAAGAGAATCCATCAAAATGGTTCGGTTATAGAAACACTTAGGTATAGAAATGTTTTGAATACAAACATTTTTATTGCTGTTATAAATCTGTTAAATCGAATTTAGTATTGTACTTGTAGTTGATGGGAACTGGTCTAACTGGTCAGCTTGGTCTGTATGTTCCCAATCCTGTGGTTCTGGGTTGAGGACAAGGAGTCGATCATGTAGTGATCCTGCTCCACAATGGGGTGGTGACGAGTGTGTGGGGAACGGTACAGAGTCAGAAAACTGTGTTATAGCAAACTGTCCAGGTACGTCGAACAATTCAATATTCACTTTGGCAAACATTATACGTAATATAGGTCTACATTCTAAAGGTTGAAACCCTAAAAAGGCAAACAAAAACAAAACGGAAAAGAAGGGAAAAAACGCCTACCACACCTATCTATAGTATAAACAATATTCGTATTTTTATGAATACTGATTAAAAGGAGGCAAGATGATTAGTTTAGAAATCGTAAGCGAACAAACGTATTCAACTTACAAATAGATTCATTTCCTTCATATGCATTCAATTTGTTACCAACGTTTAATTTTAGCGTTATTGAAAACTAGTTCTAAAATAGACTTGTGTAAAGGCGTTAATACATATTCAAAGTTCACCACGATTTATTTCAAGTCGATGGTCTATGGAGTTCATGGTTAAGTTGGTCCAGCTGTTTCAACATGACACGTGACGACTGTGGTAGTGATTGTGAATGTGGATATGGCGTGTCTACACGTACACGGACCTGTTCGAACCCACCACCGGAAAACGGAGGAGACATATGTATAGGCGAGGATCACCAATTGCAGAACTGTTTTGTGCCATGTATGTATTCCTTTGTTATTGTGTCATTGGCATAAATTGAATAAAAGATGTGATTTTTAGACCATAATCTTTTTTGTATTACAGTCTTATTCATGGATCGCGCATGTCAATAGAAATCGATTGACCAATCAAATGATTTATTTAGACGACAAGTGAACTTGCACCACTCGATTTATATTAAGCATTTCTAGGGGTTGCCTACGGTTAATTCAAGCTTTAGGTCGCCAACCAGCTATTTATCTGTTACTTACTGCCTTTGACTACATACTGTACAAATTAATGTCGTTTATTGCATAAATCGAACTGCCATGACGGAGGTCATTTGTTGTGACAAGCGATCCGTCTTTGTGTCTACAATTGTATGTTTCGGCTTTGTGCCAGTTTGTCCTTATTCTTAAAATTTATTCCAACATCAATATTATCTTTTAAAATCGCTTGCTTATGTGATGGCTAATGTCATTTCTAAAGTACAAATATATTTATTTTTCTAGGTTTGTTAGTTCGATGCGATGCAAACCATCCTGAATATTGCCACGTCATAGCTCCCCCGAAAACGGGAAGGTACTCAGGTACTTGTAACATATACACAATATAATTTTGATAGCGTTATTGAATGTTAGATAGGGTGAATTATCATTGGTACAGGTACTCACAAATTATTTTAAACCACAAAACGTAATTGTTAGATTTGGTAACTTTTTGCGATAAAATTGTACAGACATTCACAACAAAATATAGACATTTTGACTGCTGTATATAGAATTTGAAGACGTACAAGTATCATAACGACCAGAAACAATCAACTTCATGTGACCTGCTATAAAGTTCAGGCTCTTTAGAAATGCATCAGTTCTTATGCTGAGTAAAGCATGACAATATGTGCACGCCCATAAAGTTCCAAAAATCAATTTTTGTTTTCTTGAGTCCTTTCGGATTTTTTCAGTGAGCAAAATTTGTTTGTGTTCAGAACTCGCAATGGCAACAAGCATTTCCCGTGAGAACTTTCAAAAATTTATATGAAATTTTAACTTTCTTAGACTCAGAAGATTAACTTGATCTTTGTCACGCATTTAATAAACGTGATAACATTGTTAAAGGAGATTTTATTTAGATTATAAAATTGCCTTTCTTCCCAGTTACAATATATACCAGCATTCATATATTTGAAACTTTGTGTGTATCTATTTAACCTTGAGGAGTCGAAAACAGAACCGGTACGATATGGTCAGATGAAGCTAATTTCCCAATAACTTAACGTCACGCCAAGAACAACGTTAAAAAAAGGGTTGATTTCCGATATATTTCGTGAGCTACTTTTCATCAAGTCAAAATTCGTTGGTATACAATCGATGGTATACTGCGATGAAGTGGTAATACACGACATTGCATGAAGTTTTTGCCGCTTTGGAGAGTTTGATATCACAGGCGACCGAAGACCAAAATTTCCTACGCGACTCGAATCCAATAAAATGTTTTGTATCACACCTTTCATATATATAATACTCCTTATGTAGCTATCGAAAGGTCTAAGGCTTACATTTTTACCTATTCCCTTAACCTAATTCCTGAATCTTTCAAAATATAGAGATCTCATTTTTGAGCTGGTATCTTCATCGAAACACTCATTATGTTGACGTACGGGGTATACGGACATATAATTTTGAATAGAGTTCAAGGTTTTTGATTCATGGTTGGTTATGTCATACATATTTAAAATACTTTTCTATTCTTTTCAGGTACAAGCCGAACAGACGGATCGTCAGTGTATATCAGCATTTTGTGTGTTTATATACTGTATAGTAAAATCCATCTTTAGCATTTAAAGACATATATTGCACAATCATGTAAAGAATATATCTGATATTTGTGATATTAAAGACTATATTACTAGCAAGTGATAAGAAATAGCCCTTTTCTGTAGAAAAATATGTTAACCCTTTCCTGTTTCACAAATAACTGGGACGTAAAACCAGGGATTAAACAGGAAAGGGTTAATGCAAAGTAATGTAATTTTGCTTTGAATTGAAAGATATCTTTCTGAATGATCGAGGCGGAATGAATATTAAAGAGTCGAATTATCCACTAGTGTTTTTTTTTTTTAATTTATGTTATTAAAAAGTTATAACTTAATTGAAGCAAATGTCATTTATCAAAGAGTATCGTATTCGACCAACCCATTATAAGACTACAAAATCTTAGACCGGTCCAAAATCAAAGATGTTTCACACGACAATTTTTAGTTGGTGAAGTTTTAAATCTTCATTTCTTGGAGTAGAAATCATTGTTAGTAATGAAAAAATGCTTCTTGTGTACAGTTTCTTCATTTTCTTGTTTATGATGTAAAATGATCAAATTGGTCGATCATCTTTATGGCATTGAATAAAGTAAAACTCAAACTTAGAATGGTACGATTGACAGAAAAATATTAATATTTTTCCATTTTCAAAAACGTAATGATTCGTCTAATATAGCCTAAACTAGGCCATCAGCCCCCCTACCCCCGACCCCCCCCCCCCAAAAAAAAAAGAAAAAAAAAAACATCAAAAACAAAGAATCCACACATTCAAAAAAGACATTAAAGATTTATTTAAAAAAAGATTGGATCGAACAGGGATCAATTTTGAATTTTATTTCGAAAGTAGATATTTTATAATACAATAAAATGACTATTGAACATGCAGAAACTTTGTGAAAAGGAAATCATTTTCTATTCTGTTCAGACCGTAATGCATATTTACTATGGTTGTTACTTATCGTTTGTGTAGATTGTCCATTTTACATTGACGTGTCCCAAATATTAACGTAACAAAACGTATTATACAAGTCTAAACGTTGATCCGCTTTTTAAATGAAGGTCGGAAAATTACTTAATATTTATAGAATTGCTTACTGAAAGATGTATGACTTTTTCGAGACCGAAGACTGGACTATCAAAATTTCACAGCGTTTCCAGGTAGTATTACGTATGATTCAAATTAATCCTGTACTCCAAATTTCGCGTTCACGCCACTTTTGAAATTGTCTTCGTAACCCATTCCCGCACAATGACGCTTTTAAACGCCCCTAAAAACGAAAGCCTTGGAAAATATTATGGAAAATGAAGAAATTGCTAGTTACAAACAAACAATTTCTTCATTATCCACAATGTTTTCTACCCAAAATGTAAAAAAGCTTTAAATTGTCGTCTATAGCTTCTTTCAATTTGGACCAGTCCAACATTTTGCCGTCTGGTATTGGGTTAATCATTGAGTTATCGAGGCTATGGTATCAAATCATATCAGATAGTGTGGTAACTCGTTAAATTGAAATTCCGCTGTCTGAGAGATATTACCGAGTATCGGTAGATCTTTGGCAGTTACCTAGTCCAGTTAATCATGAAAATCGAATTAATCATTGCAAATATTGAAAATCTTTGATTAATTTCCAATCGAAATAATCGCATAGATTGTTGTGCATAATAATAATGCACAATACAGTCTATTTTAATTGTAATGCCTTATCGTGATAAGCGGGAACAGTCTGGCAACCTCTACCAAAGCTTACATGCTGCTAATTGACCAATTGCTGACCCCGCCCATTGACTCCCAACAGGAAGTAACGCTTCGATTTTTAACGGCGTTTTTTTTTGCAAAAATTATTGCTAGTAGCATATTACAAATAAGTAGAATGGTTGTACATTGGGTAGAGTTTTAGAACCGTTGTTGGGCGTGCAAAAATATCATAACAACAGTTTATTGAAGCTGTAGTTATGACGCTTTGCACGCCAAACGATGATGCCTACACATTGTGACCTATATGTACATGTACATGTAGCAAAAATCGTGGTATCCTCTTGTGTGAGAGTAAAGTGACCTTGGCATAAATCGCCAAATCAAAAATAGGCAAACGTATTTGAGCGAGTCTGACAACACAAAATCAGGAACGCCGATCGTGTTAGATTAGGAATACATCAATGACTTGGTTTGGGTGAATCTGACCAAACGTATGCGATCGTACCTAAACTGGGGATGATTTGTAGCAAGAGCCTATGCTATATACCTTCGATCACGAATCAAGCCACTATTGAAATCGTGGTCTAAGTCGTAGGTTTATCGGGGCACTCGTATTTGGTCAAACTCATGAGGTCAGTCGTTTTGATCGTAGAAATGTTTTGGATGCCGATTAACACAATTGATTATCATATTCATCGCATCAGATAGTATTTCTTGGTAATAAAGCGCAACATAGTGTAGCAAATCATTACACAGATGTCGTGATGGTCGGGATCACATTGCCTGATCTTCCAGGAGTATTCAAAGGAAACAATTGTAATGAGAAAATACTTTTAGGCCAGGCGCCTTCTTCTACACCTTGTGTTTGTAGTCCAAAGCACCGTGTAGGTAATGTTTTGTGTTCAAACGGAAAAGCTAAGAAGTCCCATACTTGATGGGCTACAGGTAGATTAAATGACCCATCATTGTATACCTGCGCATTAACTTGACCAATATTTGGAAACAAGTTTGAGATACTGGATATTCAACACATGAAAACGTACTTTGAAGATTGGTACAGTTCTGTCCCCAATTTTCTCTAGGCTTTTGAAACAACTCGCTATCAGATTGAATCGAATAATTATCTCTGATAATTATAACGTGTGGGGAATGCGTGAGAGTGTTAACGTTTAATTTACCATTGACTTTAGTCTTCTCTCCTCTTTGAGCCATGAAAATAAGTAAAACTGTTACAGAGTCCCTTACTATCTGTGATGGGCTTTGATGTTTGTACTCTTACTGTCTTGTCATTACATAAGAATGTAGCAACACTATACTGCTAGTACTGCAAATTTACTGACAACTACCTAGACTAAGAGAAATATCTAGGCAAGATCTTTGTGGCCCCTTGTGAACCAACCGTAGCCGTGATATCCTCTCATATTTTTGATCTTAAGAGACATAATAAATTCAAACGTAATCTGTCACATCAGACCATATGAAATGGACGTGGTCTCCTTAATACGTATCTAAACGTGCATGGTCGTCCGAAATCGGATGCCCTGATCGTAGTGATCGTGTCCCATGGTTGATTCAGCTGGGATAATCCGGTCTTTGGATGATATCTTAACAGGAGATGATAAGTGTCAGATCGGCATAAATTGAGATCAAATCGCACAAAAGACCATTAAATCGCAAAAGAACGCATCGACTCTTATCACGTTGTATCCTAGTCTTTTTGCAGAAATGCCGAGATCTGCAACGAATAGTCATCCGTGGCACTCATAGCGGATCGCATGACAGCGGGAACGTAATCGTGATCAAATCGCATAGAAATATCACCACGTTGTATCTAAGCCGGGATTTTTTAAGAAGGTCTACGATTTGCCATTGATGGTAATGATTATAAAAATAATAATAAAAAATAATAATAATTAAAATTTAGTTAACATAAAAGATGGATGCTTAAATGAATTAAAGCCTTAGTTGATTTTACGAACAAAAATCCACGGGAAGATGAAGCACATTGTTTTGCAAAAATTACAATTTTCGCTAAATTCACTTCTAATTGGCCGATTGAAAAGGGGAAACCTGGCCAAACTAAAGTATGGTTTAGCAGTCGAGTATCTGATTGCTTACCGTTACTTCATATTTTGACGTTAAATCGTCACAATGTAACTTTTCCAAATAAATAAAATTTAACCCCAGTCTAAACCAAAGATCACGTATCTTTTGATACTGATGGAAATCTCTTCATAGGAATCAATACCATGCGTCATTTCAATGCTAGACATGATTTATTGACTGAAATAATGACCCACGCTCCTTTATAAGGTGTTCCTATGGATAAAAGAGGTATGCATTCCATTGTCACAGTTTACATTTACATAACGCCGTATTGTACTTAGCCAACCGTCACATCTTTTTCTTACCAGTGACGGTTGGTCGTATTTCTTCCTGAAGTTACTCAGACTTTTACTTCAATATTAGATTGTGATGGCCAAGCATCACAATTAAAATCAAACTTATGACAATTACCAATCACAATGTATTGTGGCGGTTAGCAATCAGATACGAGACTGTTTAGGGTATACGTTTTTATCAAATTGTGATGGACTATTCAATTTATCATGTTACCGTCAGTAAAAAAGATTTTCACAAGAAAAATCTGCAAGAAAAGTATTATCATCTACGAGAATCCCTATTTCAATTTTCACATTTGTTGGTAGGAGGTCTCAATGAATTTAAAATGTTTTTGTTTCTCGAAAAGTAGACTGTTTTTAGCCTGAGATTGCGTAAGCAATCTGAGGCTAAAGTTATAATGCTAAAAATTCAAACCCATGCAGAGTTTAATGAGAAAAAATAATGTAAAAACATCTACCGCAATCAATGTGATCTTCTGTCGCATGAAAAGTAGATCGGATCTGACCATAAATTAAAACGCCCGATTGAGGCGAGAAGGACGAAGGCGAGATATGACTCATTGAAAGCTATCGGCTTGATGTACAGTACTTTCGTGTGAGTGTTCTGAATTTGGCAAAATTATCAAAACTTGAGGAGTGAATGGAAAGAAAGAAAGGAGACATATAATATATTGGAAATTATTAAACATATATAATCATATATTGTTAAGAAAACAATGTTAAAACGGTCCGGTTAGACGAAGTTGCTGTATAAAGATGATAAGCGAAGCTGTCGGTTTTACGCACGATCGGAATGTTTTGTTTAATAAATTAATTGGTCATTCATAGGATCATATTCGCAATGTCTGAAAACAATTTGGTAGTGCTCGGACTTTGTGTCTATATATTTTTACCTCCGAATTCTACCCAAAGGATGCAACGTCTACATACCGCTTTTGAGAGATGTACATAATCATGTTAACCTGGTAAAAGACCGCCCGCCATCTCTCGCTCTCTTTATATAGAGATTATAAAGCGCATATTTACATAACGAAATTGGCCTGTGTGATAGAATACTCACATCGCACGCAAGAGCCTCCTAGGTCGAACCTGGCTAAACGCTCCATTCCCCTATCTCTCTCACTCTCTAGCTCTCTCTCGCTAGCTCCCTTGGCTGAAAGCCAACGAGCTTTTGTCATGATCTGGTGACCGTCGTCCGTCCGTCCGTCAACTTTTACATTAAAAATAAATCATGTTCGTGAAGTTGGCAGAGTAGCAGACTAGCAGAGTGAAGTTAGCAGCGTAGCAGACTGGCAGACTGGCAGAGCGAAATTAGCAGAGTAGCAGACTGACAGACTGACAGACTAGAAGAGTGAAGTTAGCAGCCTGGCAGTCTGGAAGACTGGCAGAGTGAGAGAACGGACCCTCATGACCATGAAATTGGAGTTCATT
Organism: Fragum fragum; assembly: GCA_946902895.1. Classification (NCBI taxonomy): domain Eukaryota; kingdom Metazoa; phylum Mollusca; class Bivalvia; order Cardiida; family Cardiidae; genus Fragum; species Fragum fragum. The sequence continues at coordinate 12,765,965 of OX336366.1, forward strand.
TTATGCTAATTAGGTTTTGAGTTCGTTGAAATTATTTTTTGGGTGAACGTGTGGCTCCAAGAAGTATAACCAGTTATAATCCTTTATGTCGGGCTAGCTCTAATCAAAAGCGTTGGATTTGAAATTGATTCCGTTTGATTCAGTGGGATAACCTGCCAAGTTGTCGGTTGTTGTTGCTGTTGAATTTTGTCAGCTGTTTAAATGCCTCGGTCTCTGTCAGCTGGTGTACTGATAAACACATCATGCACTAGCAAACTGACAGTCTTACAGACTGGCAGTCTGGCAGACTGCAAGAGCAATCTAAAATTCTTTCTCTAAGAAAGTACTGAACATAATTCAACCAAACTCAACCAAAATTCACAGGAAGGATCCTTGTGTGGCCTTTATCAGATTCCTTTAAAGTATTTTGATCGGGTGAAAAATATGTAACGATATATACATGTACAATACCTCAAAGGGATGGAAATTATTGCGGGCAGGTTGTGTCCCCTAGCGCACAAATTGGCAGATCTTCGCATAATCGACAGTAGATTTGGGTAGAAAGTGGCACCTCCGATAATCCGACCATCAAACTTTTTTCTGCCCAGATTATATATCTCCTGTATACATATCTCAGGCTTTCAGCGCTTTCAACGCTTTGATTAATTTACTCAAGAAAATTGTGAAACTGAGTTCCAATCGAAAACCTAATGTGATGGAATTTCTTTCGGTGAAATTTGTAAAAAATATGCAATGACCGATGGTATTTGTTATTTAAGGAAATGAGTTGTCCAGTGGTAAGACGTCGGACTTTGCATCGAAGGGTTTCGGGTCGAATTCCGCCCGTGTTATTTGGAATTTCGAGCAAAAATAACTACATCTCTCCACCCAGGTGAACAGATTGGTATTTGAGATATTTATTAGAGAATTCTCTGTCATTGCTGCCAGGTACCATTCGATGTGAAGTAGATTGAATATGCAATGTCATAGCCAAACACAATTACTAACATCTATAAACTACTAACTATCTACAAAATGTTATTTTGTTTCAAAGTTGGAGAAGCTGCGTGGCGTTCATTTTCCATGTTTTTTTTTTTTGGAAACACCATAAATATCTCATTTCATATGATCTCTCGGCTACTAAGTATTCTCGTCTTTTCGAGAAAGTACAGGGTAACAATATCAGTGAGCAGCAAAGTGGCGTAAAGCCGCAAATAACCTAACTGACACTGTTATCATAACCCATTCCCACACAACAAATTTCAGACTGGTCCAACTTCAAAGAGCCTGCAGACGACAAATTCAAGTTGATGAAATTTTAAATTTGATTGACTTCTTGTATAGAAAACATTGTGGGTAATGAAGAAATTGCATGATACAAGCAATTTCCTCATTTTCCACAATGTTTTCCAAGGCAATTTTCTTGAGGGGCGTAAAAAGGACGGCTTGTGTGTGAATGGGTCCCTATTTGACTTTGATTTATCGACCACTGACTACCAAAACATCTTAACTACAGTGTTATAAAATCCACAGTTATCGTGTTTTATGTACATAAAGACGCTATATGTAGATAAGAAATTACATAAGTCACGGAAGTGTCGAAAATATTTCACGAAATGACAAGAATGTTAGCGTTCGTATTGCTGCTTTGTTTTAATACTGTTACAAGTGTCAATGTGAATTTTTCATCATGTGGTAAGCACACTGTTTGTACGTTCACTACGGGTTTTAAGTTCCTTTGAATCAACATCATGTTTGTTTGCCAATCCTAAAAACTTCTGACTCAACGGTTGTAAATGATACACTGCTTATACGTGACAGATCGCTAGCCCCGCCTACTTACTAAGATGCTCCCGCCCACTGAGCTCGCTCCTACAGAGAGTTCAACTTAGACATTAAACGGCGTTATTTTGCAAACTTTTTGGTCAATAACATTCAACAAAAAGTGAAATGGTTAGTTGATGACCTAAAGATCGTAACTACAGCTTGCATAAGCTGTAGTTATGACTTTTTAGTCGCCAACCAACAAAAATGCTTCACATAAATGCCGACCAATGTCGGAGTTCAAAGCGCATTTTCGGTCGAAATGTATGAATTGGTTGGTCTATTGATATCTTTAGAGACAGCTTGATCCATCAATTGTTTAGTATACTGGTAAACATGGTTAGTTGATTATAACAATATCAATGCAATTTGGATTTTAAATGAAAGTTCCTCACAACGAAAGCAATTCCAACACAACCCTCTTTTTTGCGCTTTAGGAAACATTTGGAAAATGAAGAAATTGTCTTTAATAAGCAATTTCTTTATTATCCACAATTTTTTTCTATCCAAATATATGAAAAACTTACAATTTCACCAATTTGAAATAGTCGTCTAGAGCGTCTTTCAATGTAGACCAGTCTAAAACTTTGATGTGTGGGAATTGATTAAGCAAAGCGCTAATTGTATTGCATGTACATATACAAACCTTACGGTGATAAATCTGTCAATCCGATGCCTAAGCCAAGAGGAACTGGTGATAAGCTAACTATTTTGTCCACATTTTAAAAGCTCCGAAACATTCATTTCTTTTACTGGGGTCATTGGTTATAATTCGAAGAAAAATGTTTGCAAATGTACGTAGAATTGACCAATCGCGGTTGTCAATCAAGGATTAAACCGACCAATCAAATAATTTATTCAGCCCGGACCTGAGCTTTTCAACTACGACAATGGCCGCCATATTCGTTAAGATAAATTGTCGGTTTGGCGACTTAAACGTCGTAACTACAACTTATTCAAGCTGTAGTTACGACGTTTAGGTCACAAACCAACCGTTTACATGCTACTGGCCACAATTTTTGCAAATAACGCTGTTAAAATCGAAGCGAAACATCCTGTCGGAGTTAATGGACGGGGTCTAGGGAGTCATTTGGCGGGGCCAGCGATTTGTCAATTGACAGGTAATCTTGTTAATTATCCCTTGTCCTGCTTAATATGCATCCTCTTTTCACTATATTTTAAAATATTGAATCGATCGACATTGTGTTTAAACATTGTTCTTAACAAGGACAAGCAGGTAGTGTAGGCTAAGATCAGACTAGATCAGACTGCACGTCTGTGCGGATGATCTTTGTCCATACACCTGCCAAAGCCAATGTTAAAGCAGAAATATTTCAGGATCAGAATGACAAGGGTAAATAGTTTTGTTACAGAGGCAAAATGCGATGTAGTAGGATGAAATTGACAAATCGCGGCCGTCATTCAAACACAAGTCGACCAATAAAATCATTCATTTTGATTAGAAATGAATTTTGAACTCCAACATTGGCCGCCATTTTTGTTAAGCATTTAAGTTGAGTTGGCGGCTTAAACGTCTTAACTACAGATTTTTCAAGCTGTAGTTACGACGTTTATGTCGCCAACCAACTGTTCTACGTTTTTGTTATATGCCACTTGCCATAAATTGTGCAAAATAATGCCGTTTAAAATCGAAGCTGGACTTCCTGTCGGAGTTGATGGGCGTGGCAAATAGAGAGAGTTGGCGGAGCAATTGGCCAATTCTCTGTTTAATATTTCAGCTGTTAGATATCGACTTCTAACAGTCAATAATAACATTCTTCGAAATAATGTTTGAAATTCATTTTAAAAATTTTATGTGCAACGTTATACTTCCTATGATATCCTTAAATTTGATATAAAGATTTGACCACATACTGTACAGTTTCCATGTAGGAGCCTTTAGATAATTCTACAATAAAATCGTCGATGGGCGTGTAAAATGTCGTAACTACATCTTGGATAAAGCTGCAGTTACGATATATTTTCATGCCCATCCACGATATTGTATCTTAACAACGCACGGTCACAAAGGGATATATGTACCCGTACGGAAATCCGTCCTCTACCAAAAATCTGCGTGGTCGGTAATTTATTTTAACCGTATTCAAGCTTGTGTTTGAGGATATTGCAAGATCCAAGACGCCCGAAAAAAAAGGGGGGGGGGGGGAACATGGTGGCATAGAGGTGATATGTGTTCTTTTTTATTCAGATCTATCTTGTAAAAAATCTCGAAAAAATATTTCTTTTTTTTACTTACGAATAACTTTAAAATGGATGCCGCGTTAGAGAAGTTAACTGGTTGGATGATTATCTCGTACGAACGACTTCCTATCTCGTGTGCAAGCCATAGAGACCGATTTTGATTGGCTTTATATCTCGTTCCCACGACATAGCAAATTGTTTTCTTTCTTTTTTCTGTAAACGTATTCTTACCGTTCTTTATAACTTAATACATTATTTTAATTAAAAAGATAAAAGCAAATACGTATTTTTCGAGATCTTTTACGAGATAGATCATGATAATAAAAAAGCACTCGTCGCCTCTATGTCACCGTGAATATCACAATAATATTCAAGGGGGAACTTTTAAAACACTATACATACACCAAATAGATATTGAAAAATAGTATGTTTATATATTGTATAGGAAAACATCTACCCTGTGTATCGGTTAAGGGAGTAGCGACGTCTTCGCTGGCTCATTAGCTCTCTGTATTATTTATATTGCTAGTGGTCCATGGTCATAGACCGACAGGTTTGTTGCACAGTGTGACGATTTCACCGCTGTCATCCTGTCCAAAGACATGTGCATTCAAAATGGGGACGACCTACACAGTAACAGCCAAATTTCACGCAGGTACGTGTTGGTGCTTTCTTCAATGAATATCGTGCTGTCAAGCAATTACATGTTTAAATAAGTAAGTAATTGAATAACAGCACCTTTTAATTCGTGTTCAGACGAATACAAAGTTACGACAATCCGCTGAGGGCTATTATTACAGCTTTGTTAATATCCATGTATATGTATTAGGTTTTAGCCTAGGTTGGCCGGGGAATATATTCACGATCAAGAGTTCGTCATCCGCCTATTTATATTCCAAAATAACAAACTCTTACTAGATATTCTCTGTGTGATCTTTCCCCTAAATGTTCGTGAATTGTCGATTGACCTATAAAAATGGGAGTGACATGTCGATGCACCTTTGTACTTTTTCAACGATAGCTTCTCTCTCAAACACTCGGCCAAATTTGGACCAATGCTAACTGACATGGTCTTTGGGTGCCCTTTCTTGAAAATTGTGCGTTATATTTCGAATCTAAATTTTGGGGTGATAGGGTTGTAGAGTTTTCACCTTGAATTCTTTAAACAACATCTCCTAAAAACTGACCAAACTTTGAAATAATGTTTCTTGGATAAGCCCTCCGGTAATTGGTTCCTGAAATTGAATGGACAGTAAAAATGTTTGAGGGAGGGTTGAGATTTTGCTCAGTTTGAATTTTTAAACGTTATCTCCTGCAAAATATTGAGCATATTTGACAATACTTTTCCATAACTAATAGAGATACTTTGCTGAGCAAACTGATTTTGATTTGGCACTTTTTTACACTTTGAATTACTCGGCCAATTTTGACAATATTTTAATTGGATTATTCCGTGTCACCCTTCAGAAATTGTTGATACAATTTTGATTTGCCTATAAATGATGGTATTGCACAACGAGGCAGTTTTGTGCTGATTTCAGTTTGGATTTGAGAGATTTAGGGGTACTTTGGCTCTCTCATGCATGAACGGCCCTCCAAAAATTACTTCACATACCATTTGTGTTCGAATTCTTTTTTTTTAAAATCGGAGCAAAAGCTTTTCGACATTCTTGCCCCTTATCAAATCATATAAATCATATAACTTTAACTTTGGTTTTGAGCGGACCTTTCCAAGTAGAGGGTCTTAAAACCAAATAAACAACACAGTCCCTCTTGGATGCCTTACATATTTCAGTCTAAATAAATGATACTTGGATTGACAACCGCGATTGGTCACTTGGCTACAGGTTTTGTAAATAGCATTTTTTGTTAAAATTTTCAATTATGTTTTA